>JAGKQI010000005.1:0-209252 GCA_018806915.1 Phytophthora colocasiae | reverse complement strand
TCACGATACAGGGCAAAGGGGACCCCCGACAGAGGCAAAACTGCTGAGGGGGACCCGGACCCCGCCGATACACGTGTATCGGCTGAAACATATATATAGGGTTGCGCCGGATCGTGGGGCCGGAGGACAAACTTTGAGACGAGACTGTGCGTTGTAGTTGGCGGTAGCGGGCAGTCGCGGCGCAAATCGTATCTACGGATCAAGGCGCGTCGAGTGGTACCGGTGGCGGGTCATGTATGTGCACAACCATTCCGCCCCGTCTATGTAAAGATGGCGTATACAATGCACGCGAACACGCACGTGGGAGGAAACAAACGACACACTTTTCCGCTTCTAGGATGTGCACCGACTATGTATATACGTATACCACCTGTTTGTGTGCACGAAACCGAGCATGTATGCTGCGTGTATTCCGTGTCGTGCTTTCTATCCGCGAGTGTACTAGTAGCCACTGTAATGTTGTTGCAGGCTGCTTCTATCCGCTGATTGGCTACGAACTTGACATAAAACGGCTGTCTGTGGTTTGTAGTCGGATTCGGTATGGTCAAAAAGACACCCTTGCGAAATTTCAGGCCCGCCAGGTCTGTAGTTGCTGCAGTATTACAATCTAATCGCTGATTGGTTATTGCGTGTATACACGCCCTTCTATGTCCATTCTCATAGTGAACGATGTAGACATCGATATCTTACGAAGTGGCTGTTTTTTTCGCGCGAATTTTGCACCAACTTGGCCCTCCTGAGCTTCTTCTGTCTGGCGAAGGAGTTCAAAACCCCAAACTAGTGATATCGAGGTGCCCAAAACTGTTAACTTTGGGTTGGGGGACCCCACGATACAGGGCAAAGGGGACCCCCGACAGAGGGGCAAAACCGGTTGAGGGGGACCCCCGGACCCCGCCGATACACGTGTATCGGCTGAAACATATAGATAGGGTTGCGCCGGATCGTGGGGCCGGAGGACAAACTTTGAGACGAGACTGTGTGCGTTGTAGTTGGCGGTAGCGGGCAAGTCGCGGCGCAAATCGTATCTACGGATCAAGGCGCGTCGAGTGGTACCGGTGGCGGGTCATGTATGCGCACAACCATTCCGCCCCGTCTATGTAAAGATGGCGTATACAATGCACGCGAACACGCACGTGGGAGGAAACAAACGACACACTTTTCCGCTTCTAGGATGTGCACCGACTATGTATATACGTATACCACCTGTTTGTGTGCACGAAACCGAGCATGTATGCTGCGTGTATTCCGTGTCGTGCTTTCTATCCGCGAGTGTACTAGTAGCCACTGTAATGTTGTTGCAGGCTGCTTCTATCCGCTGATTGGCTACGAACTTGACATAAAACGGCTGTCTGTGGTTTGTAGTCGGATTCGGTATGGTCAAAAAGACACCCTTGCGAAATTTCAGGCCCGCCAGGTCTGTAGTTGCTGCAGTATTACAATCTAATCGCTGATTGGTTATTGCGTGTATACACGCCCTTCTATGTCCATTCTCATAGTGAACGATGTAGACATCGATATCTTACGAGTGAATGTTTTTTTTCGCGCGAATTTTGCACCAACTTGGCCCTCCTGAGCTTCTTCTGTCTGGCGAAGGAGTTCAAAACCCCAAACTAGTGATATCGAGGTGCCCAAAACTGTTAACTTTGGGTTGGGGGACCCCACGATACAGGGCAAAGGGGACCCCCGACAGAGGGGCAAAACCGGTTGAGGGGGACCCCCGGACCCCGCCGATACACGTGTATCGGCTGAAACATATATATAGGGTTGCGCCGGATCGTGGGGCCGGAGGACAAACTTTGAGACGAGACTGTGTGCGTTGTAGTTGGCGGTAGCGGGCAAGTCGCGGCGCAAATCGTATCTACGGATCAAGGCGCGTCGAGTGGTACCGGTGGCGGGTCATGTATGTGCACAACCATTCCGCCCCGTCTATGTAAAGATGGCGTATACAATGCACGCGAACACGCACGTGGGAGGAAACAAACGACACACTTTTCCGCTTCTAGGATGTGCACCGACTATGTATATACGTATACCACCTGTTTGTGTGCACGAAACCGAGCATGTATGCTGCGTGTATTCCGTGTCGTGCTTTCTATCCGCGAGTGTACTAGTAGCCACTGTAATGTTGTTGCAGGCTGCTTCTATCCGCTGATTGGCTACGAACTTGACATAAAACGGCTGTCTGTGGTTTGTAGTCGGATTCGGTATGGTCAAAAAGACACCCTTGCGAAATTTCAGGCCCGCCAGGTCTGTAGTTGCTGCAGTATTACAATCTAATCGCTGATTGGTTATTGCGTGTATACACGCCCTTCTATGTCCATTCTCATAGTGAACGATGTAGACATCGACATCTTACGAGTGGCTGTTTTTTCGCGCGAATCTAGCACCAACTTGGCCCTCCTGAGCTTCTTCTGTCTGGCGAAGGAGTTCAAAACCCCAAACTAGTGATATCGAGGTGCCCAAAACTGTTAACTTTGGGTTGGGGACCCCACGATACAGGGCAAAGGGGACCCCTGACAGAGGGGCAAAACCGGTTGAGGGGGACCTTCGGACCCCGCCGATACACGTGTATCGGCTGAAACATATATATAGGGTTGCGCCGGATCGTGGGGCGGAGGACAAACTTTGAGACGAGACTGTGTGCGTTGTAGTTGGCGGTAGCGGGCAAGTCGCGGCGCAAATCGTATCTACGGATCAAGGCGCGTCGAGTGGTACCGGTGGCGGGTCATGTATGTGCACAACCATTCCGCCCCGTCTATGTAAAGATGGCGTATACAATGCACGCGAACACGCACGTGGGAGGAAACAAACGACACGCACTTTTCCGCTTCTAGGATGTGCACCGACTATGTATATACGTATACCACCTGTTTGTGTGCACGAAACCGAGCATGTATGCTGCGTGTATTCCGTGTAGTGCATTATAACCGCGAGTGTACTAGTAGCCACTGTAATGTTGTTGCAGGCTGCTTCTATCCGCTGATTGGCTACGAACTTGACATAAAACGGCTGTCTGTGGTTTGTAGTCGGATTCGGTATGGTCAAAAAGACACCCTTGCGAAATTTCAGGCCCGCCAGGTCTGTAGTTGCTGCAGTATTACAATCTAATCGCTGATTGGTTATTGCGTGTATACACGCCCTTCTATGTCCATTCTCATAGTGAACGATGTAGACATCGACATCTTACGAGTGGCTGTTTTTTCGCGCGAATTTTGCACCAACTTGGCCCTCCTGAGCTTCTTCTGTCTGGCGAAGGAGTTCAAAACCCAAACTAGTGATATCGAGGTGCCCAAAACTGTTAACTTTGGGTTGGGGACCCTACGATACAGGGCAAAGGGGACCCCCGACAGAGGGCCAAAACCAGTTGAGGGGGACCGGACCCCGCCGATACACGTGTATCGGCTGAAACATATATATAGGGTTGCGCCGGATCGTGGGGCCGGAGGACAACCTTTGAGACGAGACTGTGTGCGTTGTAGTTGGCGGTAGCAGGCAAGTCGCGGCGCAAATCGTATCTACGGATCAAGGCGCGTCGAGTGGTACCGGTGGCGGGTCATGTATGTGCACAACCATTCCGCCCCGTCTATGTAAAGATGGCGTATACAATGCACGCGAACACGCACGTGGGAGGAAACAAACGACACACTTTTCCGCTTCAGGATGTGCACCGACTATGTATATACGTATACCACCTGTTTGTGTGCACGAAACCGAGCATGTATGCTGCGTGTATTCCGTGTCGTGCTTTCTATCCGCGAGTGTACTAGTAGCCACTGTAATGTTGTTGCAGGCTGCTTCTATCCGCTGATTGGCTACGAACTTGACATAAAACGGCTGTCTGTGGTTTGTAGTCGGATTCGGTATGGTCAAAAGACACCCTTTGCGAAATTTCAGGCCCGCCAGGTCTGTAGTTGCTGCAGTATTACAATCTAATCGCTGATTGGTTATTGCGTGTATACACGCCCTTCTATGTCCATTCTCATAGTGAACGATGCCAGACATCGATATCTTACGAGTGGATGTTTTTTTTTCGCGCGAATTTTGCACCAACTTGGCCCTCCTGAGCTTCTTCTGTCTGGCGAAGGAGTTCAAAACCCCAAACTAGTGATATCGAGGTGCCCAAAACTGTTAACTTTGGGTTGGGGACCCCACGATACAGGGCAAAGGGGACCCCTGACAGAGGGCAAAACCGGTTGAGGGGGATGACCCCGCCGATACACGTGTATCGGCTGAAACATATATATAGGGTTGCGCCGGATCGTGGGGCCGGAGGGACAAACTTTGAGACGAGACTGTGTGCGTTGTAGTTGGCGGTAGCGGGCAGAGTCGCGGCGCAAATCGTATCTACGGATCAAGGCGCGTCGAGTGGTACCGGTGGCGGGTCATGTATGTGTACAACCATTCCGCCCCGTCTATGTAAAGATGGCGTATACAATGCACGCGAACACGCACGTGGAGGAAACAAACGACACACTTTTCCGCTTCTAGGATGTGCACCGACTATGTATATACGTATACCACCTGTTTGTGTGCACGAAACCGAGCATGTATGCTGCGTGTATTCCGTGTCGTGCTTTCTATCCGCGAGTGTACTAGTAGCCACTGTAATGTTGTTGCAGGCTGCTTCTATCCGCTGATTGGCTACGAACTTGACATAAAACGGCTGTCTGTGGTTTGTAGTCGGATTCGGTATGGTCAAAAAGACACCCTTGCGAAATTTCAGGCCCGCCAGGTCTGTAGTTGCTGCAGTATTACAATCTAATCGCTGATTGGTTATTGCGTGTATACACGCCCTTCTATGTCCATTCTCATAGTGAACGATGTAGACATCGATATCTTACGAGTGAATGTTTTTTTTCGCGCGAATTTTGCACCAACTTGGCCCTCCTGAGCTTCTTCTGTCTGGCGAAGGAGTTCAAAACCCCAAACTAGTGATATCGAGGTGCCCAAAACTGTTAACTTTGGGTTGGGGACCCCACGATACAGGACAAAGGGGACCCCGACAGCGGGCAAAACCGGTTGAGGGGACCCCGGACCCCGCCGATACACGTGTATCGGCTGAAACATATATATAGGGTTGCGCCGGATCGTGGGGCCGGAGGACAAACTTTGAGACGAGACTGTGTGCGTTGTAGTTGGCGGTTGTGTAGGCAGTCGCGGCGCAAATCGTATCTACGGATCAAGGCGCGTCGAGTGGTACCGGTGGCGGGTCATGTATGTGCACAACCATTCCGCCCCGTCTATGTAAAGATGGCGTATACAATGCACGCGAACACGCACGTGGGAGGAAACAAACGACACACTTTTCCGCTTCTAGGATGTGCACCGACTATGTATATACGTATACCACCTGTTTGTGTGCACGAAACCGAGCATGTATGCTGCGTGTATTCCGTGTCGTGCTTTCTATCCGCGAGTGTACTAGTAGCCACTGTAATGTTGTTGCAGGCTGCTTCTATCCGCTGATTGGCTACGAACTTGACATAAAACGGCTGTCTGTGGTTTGTAGTCGGATTCGGTATGGTCAAAAAGACACCCTTGCGAAATTTCAGGCCCGCCAGGTCTGTAGTTGCTGCAGTATTACAATCTAATCGCTGATTGGTTATTGCGTGTATACACGCCCTTCTATGTCCATTCTCATAGTGAACGATGTAGACATCGATATCTTACGAGTGGCTGTTTTTTTTCGCGCGAATTTTGCACCAACTTGGCCCTCCTGAGCTTCTTCTGTCTGGCGAAGGAGTTCAAAACCCCAAACTAGTGATATCGAGGTGCCCAAAACTGTTAACTTTGGGTTGGGGGACCCCACGATACAGGGCAAAGGGGACCCCCGACAGAGGGGCAAAACCGGTTGAGGGGGACCCCCGGACCCCGCCGATACACGTGTATCGGCTGAAACATATATATAGGCCAAAACCCTAGGCCAAAACCCTAGGTCAGTCGCGCCACTGCTTCAGCACCGTCGCAACCGGTTTGTTGCTATTTTGCGTTTTTGTTTCTTAGCTATCGAGATGTTTGTACCGTACGAACATCCTGTAGTTTTCACCGTTTATCTAAAACAAAAGCAGCATATTTATGGGTCGGTTGGGCGTGTACGACACAAGACGCCTTGCGACTTTCTACACACGCTCTGACTGCACATATATGTAGGTTACCTGCTTTTTGTGCACATAACAGGTCCATTTAGCGCGTATCTACCTGGTGTGTATCACGGGAAAGTGTGTACCTGTATTGTTTGGTAGTGTGCCTCCTACCACGCGTGATTCTCTTCAAAAATTTCACTTTTTCCGCTCTAACTTCAGCTATTTTTTACGGTTGACGATGCTACTTAGATGTCCGTAACGTAGTTTCTGGCGCTCTACACAATGATACTTGGTAGCACTTTCAAATATTATTTTTGACAAAGTTATTAAGTGTTAAAGTGAATCTTCAACATTTCACTTTTGACTGACCATAACGCTACTTCGACTTAGTCTCCTCGTTCTACTTAGCTGGATTGAATGTAGAATTTGACGGGCTATACAATCGTACGAAGTAGCATTTCCATACGCTAAGTATTCGAATACTTCGACGTCGCGAACTTCCAATGCGTATTTATGCCTGCCACGCTTGACTGCCAGGTACTCGGAACGTCTTAGGAGACAAAAGAAACCCACGAGCGCAGCCCCAAAAATGAGGCGATGGTTGGGTTGTTTGTAGTCGACTCTGTCTGCCATCCACTCGAGCATGGTGAATGAGACGGGGGTTCTTGGCCGAGGGAGAGGACTGATTCGCCGCATTCCTCCGAATGCTGTGGCATGGCTAGAGCTGATGATGGGTTCAAAACCGGCATAGACCTTGTGATACGACCATAACGCCACTTCGACTTACAGTCTCCTCGTTCTACTGAGCTGGATTGAATGTAGAATTTGACGGGCTATACGATCATACCCATACGCTAAGTATTCGCAAAGTTATTCAAGTTTAAAGTCAATATATTTACGTTTTACCTAACTGTACTCACTGTTTCAAACGTTTCGCTCTTTCTGTTCTAACTTTCGCTAGACTTTCGCTAGACTTGATCGTTGGCGATGCTACTTCGATGTCTCTGACGTTGCTTTTAATGCACTGCACGATGGTACTTGGTAGCACTCCCAAATCTAATTTCCCTCGACTTAGGGCAAGTCGTTCGAGGTGAGGCCTCAAATTTTATGCTGATGCATGTCGAGAATAGCCGGTCATCCACCGATCGCTGACAAGTATCTACCAATGAAAGCGTACCAAACAAGCACAATTCGGGTATCCACGAATAGACGCTTGTCCACTACGTAGTTTACACGATGGTACTTGGTAGCACTCCCAAATCTTATTTTTGACAAAGTTATTAAGTGTTAAAGTGAATCTTCAACATTTTACTTTTGACTGACCATATAACGCCACTTCGACTTACAGTCTCCTCGTTCTACTTAGCTGGATTGAATGATAGGAATTTGACGGGCTATACAATCGTACGAAGTAGCATTTCCATACGCTAAGTATTCGCAAAGTTATTCAAGTTTACAGTCGACATACTTACGTTTTACCTAACTGTACTCACTGTTTCAAAAGTTTCACTCTTTCTGTTCTAACTTTCGCTAGACTTTCGCTAGACTTGATCGTTGGCGATGCTACTTCGATGTCTCTGACGTGGCTTTTAATGCACTGCACGATGGTACTTGGTAGCACTCCCAAATCTAATTTCCCTCGACTTAGGGCAAGTCGTTCGAGGTGAGGCCTCAAATTTTATGCTGATGCATGTCGAGAATAGCCGGTCATCCACCGATCGCTGACAAGTATCTACCAATGAAAGCGTACCAAACAAGCACAATTCGGGTATCCACGAATAGACGCTTGTCCACTACGTAGTTTACACGATGGTACTTGGTAGCACTCCCAAATCTTATTTTTGACAAAGTTATTAAGTGTTAAAGTGAATCTTCAACATTTTACTTTTGACTTACCATAACGCCACTTCGACTTACAGTCTCCTCGTTCTACTTAGCTGGATTGAATGTAGAATTTGACGGGCTATACGATCGTACGAAGTAGCATTTCCATACGCTAAGTATTCGCAAAGTTATTCAAGTTTACAGTCGACATACTTACGTTTTACCTAACTGTACTCACTGTTTCAAAAGTTTCACTCTTTCTGTTCTAACTTTCGCTAGACTTTCGCTAGACTTGATCGTTGGCGATGCTACTTCGATGTCTCTGATGTGGCTTTTAATGCACTGCACGATGGTACTTGGTAGCACTCCCAAATCTAATTTCCCTCGACTTAGGACAAGTCGTTCGAGGTGAGGCCTCAAATTTTATGCTGATGCATGTCGAGAATAGCCGGTCATCCACCGATCGCTGACAAGTATCTACCAATGAAAGCGTACCAAACAAGCACAGTTCGGGTATCCACAGCTGGATTGAATGTAGAATTTGACGGGCTATACGATCGTACGAAGTAGCATTTCCATACGCTAAGTATTCGCAAAGTTATTCAAGTTTACAGTCGATATACTTACGTTTTACCTAACTGTACTCACTGTTTCAAAAGTTTCACTCTTTCTGTTCTAACTTTCGCTAGACTTTCGCTAGACTTGATCGTTGGCGATGCACTTCGATGTCTCTGACGTGGCTTTTCATGCACTACACGATGTTACTTGGTAGCACTCCCAAATCTAATTTCCCTCGACTTAGGGCAAGTCGTTCGAGGTGAGGCCTCAAATTTTATGCTGATGCATGTCGAGAATAGCCGGTCATCCACCGATCGCTGACAAGTATCTACCAATGAAAGCGTACCAAACAAGCACAATTCGGGTATCCACGAATAGACGCTTGTCCACTACGTAGTTTACACGATGGTACTTGGTAGCACTCCCAAATCTTATTTTTGACAAAGTTATTAAGTGTTAAAGTGAATCTTCAACATTTCACTTTTGACTGACCATAACGCCACTTCGACTTACAGTCTCCTCGTTCTACTTAGCTGGATTGAATGTAGAATTTGACGGGCTATACGATCGTACGAAGTAGCATTTCCATACGCTAAGTATTCGCAAAGTTATTCAAGTTTACAGTCGACATACTTACGTTTTACCTAACTGTACTCACTGTTTCAAAAGTTTCACTCTTTCTGTTCTAACTTTCGCTAGACTTTCGCTAGACTTGATCGTTGGCGATGCTACTTCGATGTCTCTGATGTGGCTTTTAATGCACTGCACGATGGTACTTGGTAGCACTCCCAAATCTAATTTCCCTCGACTTAGGGCAAGTCGTTCGAGGTGAGGCCTCAAATTTTATGCTGATGCATGTCGAGAATAGCCGGTCATCCACCGATCGCTGACAAGTATCTACCAATGAAAGCGTACCAAACAAGCACAATTCGGGTATCCATGAATAGACGCTTGTCCACTACGTAGTTTACACGATGGTACTTGGTAGCACTCCCAAATCTTATTTTTGACAAAGTTATTAAGTGTTAAAGTGAATCTTCAACATTTCACTTTTGACTGACCATAACGCCACTTCGACTTACAGTCTCCTCGTTCTACTTAGCTGGATTGAATGTAGAATTTGACGGGCTATACAATCGTACGAAGTAGCATTTCCATACGCTAAGTATTCGCAAAGTTATTCAAGTTTAAAGTCGACATACTTACGTTTTACCTAACTGTACTCACTGTTTCAAAAGTTTCACTCTTTCTGTTCTAACTTTCGCTAGACTTTCGCTAGACTTGATCGTTGGCGATGCTACTTCGATGTCTCTGACGTGGCTTTTAATGCACTGCACGATGGTACTTGGTAGCACTCCCAAATCTAATTTCCCTCGACTTAGGAGCAAGTCGCTCGAGGTGTGGCCTCAAATTTTATGCTGATGCATGTCGAGAATAGCCGGTCATCCACCGATCGCTGACAAGTATCTACCAATGAAAGCGTACCAAACAAGCACAATTCGGGTATCCATGAATAGACGCTTGTCCACTACGTAGTTTACACGATGGTACTTGGTAGCACTCCCAAATCTTATTTTTGACAAAGTTATTAAGTGTTAAAGTGAATCTTCAACATTTCACTTTTGACTGACCATAACACCACTTCGACTTACAGTCTCCTCGTTCTACTTAGCTGGATTGAATGTAGAATTTGACGGGCTATACGATCGTACGAAGTAGCATTTCCATACGCTAAGTATTCGCAAAGTTATTCAAGTTTACAGTCGACATACTTACGTTTTACCTAACTGTACTCACTGTTTCAAAAGTTTCCACTCTTTCTGTTCTAACTTTCGCTAGACTTTCGCTAGGACTTGATCGTTGGCGATGCTACTTCGATGTCTCTGATGTGGCTTTTAATGCACTGCACGATGGTACTTGGTAGCACTCCCAAATCTAATTTCCCTCGACTTAGGGCAAGTCGTTCGAGGTGAGGCCTCAAATTTTATGCTGATGCATGTCGAGAATAGCCGGTCATCCACCGATCGCTGACAAGTATCTACCAATGAAAGCGTACCAAACAAGCACAATTCGGGTATCCATGAATAGACGCTTGTCCACTACGTAGTTTACACGATGGTACTTGGTAGCACTCCCAAATCTTATTTTTGACAAAGTTATTAAGTGTTAAAGTGAATCTTCAACATTTCACTTTTGACTGACCATAACGCCACTTCGACTTACAGTCTCCTCGTTCTACTTAGCTGGATTGAATGTAGAATTTGACGGGCTATACGATCGTACGAAGTAGCATTTCCATACGCTAAGTATTCGCAAAGTTATTCAAGTTTACAGTCGACATACTTACGTTTTACCTAACTGTACTCACTGTTTCAAAAGTTTCACTCTTTCTGTTCTAACTTTCGCTAGACTTTCGCTAGACTTGATCGTTGGCGATGCTACTTCGATGTCTCTGACGTGGCTTTTAATGCACTGCACGATGGTACTTGGTAGCACTCCCAAATCTAATTTCCCTCGACTTAGGGCAAGTCGTTCGAGGTGAGGCCTCAAATTTTATGCTGATGCATGTCGAGAATAGCCGGTCATCCACCGATCGCTGACAAGTATCTACCAATGAAAGCGTACCAAACAAGCACAATTCGGGTATCCATGAATAGACGCTTGTCCACTACGTAGTTTACACGATGGTACTTGGTAGCACTCCCAAATCTTATTTTTGACAAAGTTATTAAGTGTTAAAGTGAATCTTCAACATTTCACTTTTGACTGACCATAACGCCACTTCGACTTACAGTCTCCTCGTTCTACTTAGCTGGATTGAATGTAGAATTTGACGGGCTATACGATCGTACGAAGTAGCATTTCCATACGCTAAGTATTCGCAAAGTTATTCAAGTTTACAGTCGACATACTTACGTTTTACCTAACTGTACTCACTGTTTCAAAAGTTTCACTCTTTCTGTTCTAACTTTCGCTAGACTTTCGCTAGACTTGATCGTTGGCGATGCTACTTCGATGTCTCTGATGTGGCTTTTAATGCACTGCACGATGGTACTTGGTAGCACTCCCAAATCTAATTTCCCTCGACTTAGGACAAGTCGTTCGAGGTGAGGCCTCAAATTTTATGCTGATGCATGTCGAGAATAGCCGGTCATCCACCGATCGCTGACAAGTATCTACCAATGAAAGCGTACCAAACAAGCACAATTCGGGTATCCACGAATAGACGCTTGTCCACTACGTAGTTTACACGATGGTACTTGGTAGCACTCCCAAATCTTATTTTTGACAAAGTTATTAAGTGTTAAAGTGAATCTTCAACATTTCACTTTTGACTGACCATAACGCCACTTCGACTTACAGTCTCCTCGTTCTACTTAGCTGGATTGAATGTAGAATTTGACGGGCTATACGATCGTACGAAGTAGCATTTCCATACGCTAAGTATTCGCAAAGTTATTCAAGTTTACAGTCGACATACTTACGTTTTACCTAACTGTACTCACTGTTTCAAAAGTTTCACTCTTTCTGTTCTAACTTTCGCTAGACTTTCGCTAGACTTGATCGTTGGCGATGCTACTTCGATGTCTCTGATGTGGCTTTTAATGCACTGCACGATGGTACTTGGTAGCACTCCCAAATCTAATTTCCCTCGACTTAGGACAAGTCGTTCGAGGTGAGCCTCAAATTTTATGCTGATGCATGTCGAGAATAGCCGGTCATCCACCGATCGCTGACAAGTATCTACCAATGAAAGCGTACCAAACAAGCACAATTCGGGTATCCACGAATAGACGCTTGTCCACTACGTAGTTTACACGATGGTACTTGGTAGCACTCCCAAATCTTATTTTTGACAAAGTTATTAAGTGTTAAAGTGAATCTTCAACATTTCACTTTTGACTGACCATAACGCCACTTCGACTTACAGTCTCCTCGTTCTACTTAGCTGGATTGAATGTAGAATTTGACGGGCTATACGATCGTACGAAGTAGCATTTCCATACGCTAAGTATTCGCAAAGTTATTCAAGTTTACAGTCGACATACTTACGTTTTACCTAACTGTACTCACTGTTTCAAAAGTTTCACTCTTTCTGTTCTAACTTTCGCTAGACTTTCGCTAGACTTGATCGTTGGCGATGCTACTTCGATGTCTCTGATGTGGCTTTTAATGCACTGCACGATGGTACTTGGTAGCACTCCCAAATCTAATTTCCCTCGACTTAGGACAAGTCGTTCGAGGTGAGGCCTCAAATTTTATGCTGATGCATGTCGAGAATAGCCGGTCATCCACCGATCGCTGACAAGTATCTACCAATGAAAGCGTACCAAACAAGCACAATTCGGGTATCCACGAATAGACGCTTGTCCACTACGTAGTTTACACGATGGTACTTGGTAGCACTCCCAAATCTTATTTTTGACAAAGTTATTAAGTGTTAAAGTGAATCTTCAACATTTCACTTTTGACTGACCATAACGCCACTTCGACTTACAGTCTCCTCGTTTTACTTAGCTGGATTGAATGTAGAATTTGACGGGCTATACGATCGTACGAAGTAGCATTTCCATACGCTAAGTATTCGCAGAGTTATTCAAGTTTAAAGGCAAACTCACTCAAACTTACTACACAGTAATATCACCAAAACGCCAAGTAATCTCGTCATAAGTTTGGCTATACTGACACGCTATCAAATCTTCTTAGATATATTTAACTTACTTTCTCATGCTCTTTCCGATGGTATCTCGGTATCACCCAGATTTAATATATGAAGTCAGTCTTCGCTTATACAGGCATTTTTAAAAGAATGAGACGTTTTTAGCTCTATTATTTGATATATCTACAGTGTCCCTTTCTTTCGCACATGGAAACAATGTACTTTTTCACGCTCTTTCTGATGGTACATCGTGTGTCTGCCAGATCTTACATCTCAAGGCAGTATTAGCTTATACAAGGAGTTTTTATCATGGAGATGGTATACGGGTGTTCGTCCTGTCTATGCTACATGGGAGACTTACCATTGCGTTCACTGTGTCAAAATACACCAACTCTCCAATTTTCGTGTAATGAAGTGCTAAATTGAAAAAGTTTTGAAGACTGGCTGATTGTCCCGTCTATACGACATGAGAGTACAGTCATACATTTTCAAACCAACTATTTTTTTCACTCCCCAATTTTCCGCCGATTTCACGATGTTTGGGCTCCGGAAATGCTGCTCATATACGTGTGTGCCTTTTAAAACCAATCAAAGCACGTAAAAGGAAGAATAGTAGCCAATAGTTGGTGAGAGCCACCCCTGGATTCCAGTGAAAAATTTTGGTCTGTTAAGAACACGGATTACACTGTAAAAGCCAATACAAAAGTCTACTATAGCCACCCCAGCCACCCCAGTATTGCACTGGAATCCGCTTATCATATGTCATATGTGCAGCCCTAATAGCGGTTTATCCCTTCACAAAACCTAATTCGCACTTAGTCGGGTTATCTCGGTGCCCTAGTACAGCAGAACCACATTCAGATAACGAGAAGATCCACATTGGGATGATAAAATTGTAATGCATGCAACAACGAGACGATTGATATGCTTTAGTTGCAACAAATAATAATAGGGAATCAATGGCTATTGCATTAGTGAACCATGTCTTCCCTAAATTCAACTTTGGCGTATCCCCTTTCTGTTCTTCTTATTCTTCTTCGTTTTGTTCGAGCGCTTGATAGGCGGTGGGACAATACGATAAAGAGCATGCACCTTCGTCACGTACTCCACATGGTTAAGCGGCTCCAAATAACACGGATGGTCTTGGGATTCGGTGAAGCCGTCGATGATCAACGGTGGTTGATTCAGGCCGCGCGCAACCAATGTGACACAGTGTTCGATGACGTCATGTGCGATATGAGCGATGTAGTAGCCAGGTGTCAACGCCAGAGCGATTTCTTCAAGCTTTGTAATGGACGGTACGGACTGGTTCAGCTGCTTCTTGAACAACTCAACGTAGTCCAAATGAACGTCATCCCGACGAAGGAACTTGAAGAAGGCGTCGATGTCTCGTGTCAATACACCGTCAGGAAAATCGTTTTTCTGCTCGGCGCAGAACCTGCTCCAGTGGTCACGGTTGACCAGTTCTAAACGCCCTAGTCCGAAACATGCGCCTTGGGACGCGAAGAGGAAGCAAAGACTCTCCTCCGAGTATGCTGCGCCACGATACGTCGTTCCATAAAATGTGTTGAACGACAGGGAGCTGCCGCACTTATTCACTTGGTCGATGCCCCAGAAGACGCCTGTCAGGTTTTCCGGCCACTCCCAGCTCAACTGACATGGCTTGACATCCGATTCCACAAGATAGGACACGTGTGTGTGTGTGTGTGTGGGGGGGGTCCGTGCCGATCAATCAGCTTCCGAATGTTGTAGACAACGTCGGGATCTATAGCAGCCTTCGAGGCGAAAGTATTGTGGCAGTTCGCGGATGGATGCCGTGCAGGAGGTGACGAAAGATGAGGTCGCTTCTTGATTTTCAGTGACGCACGGATAAGGTTGACCACTGCCAACTGCACGTTGGGAGAGTGACAGATTTCTTGCCCGACGCGGTGAGGTTGCCGATGGAGCTTGGCACGGCATGGGGAACATACGCTTCTGCTTACAAGTGCTGTTCCGTTTATAACAATATTTTGAAAAGTCTCACAGGTATACACTCAGCCCTGTCCATATATCCTACCCTGGACTATCTATAGGCATGCGACCTTGACCTACCCCACCCAAATCAACTACGCTGATTCCCAATATAATGTAAAAACATATGTTTCAAGGCTATTTTTCGACAAAACCATGTTTTTGTCTATACAAACTTCCAGTAATTTTCATAAATTTTAATTATCGATAAAGTCGAGAATATATGGTCATTCCTGAAGTACAAACATCTAAACGAGTCAACGCTTCCTCCCATTGGTTCGGTCTTCCAACCATTCATGATGCCGCACACCATCTCTGAGCGAATCGAAATCCTGATTGCTATGAAGGAGCAGAAGAAGAATGCATCGGCATTAAATATCGCAAAGTGGTTTGAGCTTTAAAACTCAACACCCCTCGCGCTACGTTGTGTGGGCATATTGAAGAAGAACTTTTCTCCACAGACGCCGATCCAGATTCGAAGCGTGCGACAATCCCTGGAAACCCGGCCCCGACCAAGCAACTTAAAGTCTCCGTTGCGCAACTTGTGCGCCGAAGGTATCAAGAAGACTATAAGATGACGAAGAAAGACATTATCGAACACTCTGTTCGATCGAAGCGCCAAAACACCAAAGGCTCGGTTGTCGTGGGTCAGCCGCTTCGTCCGTCGCAACCGTCTCGTCGGGTACATAGCGCTGTACCCAAAGCAGTCAACTCATTTGACACCTTTTCCTGCAATCGTGACTACGAAACCCAAGATACGATGGAGTTTGCGACGATCACAACCATACAACACTTGCGAATGTGTTGCGCGCAACCAAAAGCGAGGTTGTTGAAGCCTCGCTGGACACTCTAGACGACACCAAAGACGGCCTGCTGTTTGGGAGCCAGCAATGTCCAATTCTGATTGACAGTGACGGTGATGACGACTGTTTGAATGGTAAACTCGTGGCAAACGGAAACCTGGATCTCCTGCATACTATCGATGATATATGTACTATCACTGAACGGCGCTTCAACTGCGATCTCGAGCGCATGAATTTCATGAAGCTGTTTCGAAACGAGCAAATAGTACAGCAGAACCACATTAAGATAACGAGAAGATCCACCATTGGGATGATAAAATTGTAATGCATGCAACAACGAGACGATTGATATGCTTTAGTTGCAACAAATAATAATAGGGAATCAATGGCTATTGCATTAGTGAACCATGTCTTCCCTAAATTCAACTATGGCGTATCTCCTTTCTGTTCTTCTTATTCTTCTTCGTTTTGTTCGAGCGCTTGAGAGGCGATGGGGCAATACGATAAAGAGAATGCACCTTCGTCACGTACTCCACATGGTTAAGCGGCTCCAAATAACACGGATGGTCTTGGGATTCGGTGAAGCCGTCGATGATCAACGGTGGTTGATTCAGGCCGCGCGCAACCAATGTGACACAGTGTTCGATGACGTCATGTGCGATATGAGCGATGTAGTAGCCAGGTGTCAACGCCAGAGCGATTTCTTCAAGCTTTGTAATGGACGGTACGGACTGGTTCAGCTGCTTCTTGAACAACTCAACGTAGTCCAAATGAACGTCATCCCGACGAAGGAACTTGAAGAAGGCGTCGATGTCTCGTGTCAATACACCGTCAGGAAAATCGTTTTTCTGCTCGGCGCAGAACCTGCTCCAGTGGTCACGGTTGACCAGTTCTAAACGCCCTAGTCCGAAACATGCGCCTTGGGACGCGAAGAGGAAGCAAAGACTCTCCTCCGAGTATGCTGCGCCACGATACGTCGTTCCATAAAATGTGTTGAACGACAGGGAGCTGCCGCACTTATTCACTTGGTCGATGCCCCAGAAGACGCCTGTCAGGTTTTCCGGCCACTCCCAGCTCAACTGACATGGCTTGACATCCGATTCCACAAGATAGGACACGTGTGTGTGTGTGTGTGTGGGGGGGGTCCGTGCCGATCAATCAGCTTCCGAATGTTGTAGACAACGTCGGGATCTATAGCAGCCTTCGAGGCGAAAGTATTGTGGCAGTTCGCGGATGGATGCCGTGCAGGAGGTGACGAAAGATGAGGTCGCTTCTTGATTTTCAGTGACGCACGGATAAGGTTGACCACTGCCAACTGCACGTTGGGAGAGTGACAGATTTCTTGCCCGACGCGGTGAGGTTGCCGATGGAGCTTGGCACGGCATGGGGAACATACGCTTCTGCTTACAAGTGCTGTTCCGTTTATAACAATATTTTGAAAAGTCTCACAGGTATACACTAGCCCTGTCCATATATCCTACCCTGGACTATCTATAGGCATGCGACCTTGACCTACCCCACCCAAATCAACTACGCTGATTCCCAATATAATGTAAAAACATATGTTTCAAGGCTATTTTTCGACAAAACCATGTTTTTGTCTATACAAACTTCCAGTAATTTTCATAAATTTTAATTATCGATAAAGTCGAGAATATATGGTCATTCCTGAAGTACAAACATCTAAACGAGTCAACGCTTCCTCCCATTGGTTCGGTCTTCCAACCATTCATGATGCCGCACACCATCTCTGAGCGAATCGAAATCCTGATTGCTATGAAGGAGCAGAAGAAGAATGCATCGGCATTAAATATCGCAAAGTGGTTTGAGCTTTAAAACTCAACACCCCTCGCGCTACGTTGTGTGGGCATATTGAAGAAGAACTTTTCTCCACAGACGCCGATCCAGATTCGAAGCGTGCGACAATCCCTGGAAACCCGGCCCCGACCAAGCAACTTAAAGTCTCCGTTGCGCAACTTGTGCGCCGAAGGTATCAAGAAGACTATAAGATGACGAAGAAAGACATTATCGAACACTCTGTTCGATCGAAGCGGCCAAAACACCAAAGGCTCGGTTGTCGTGGGTCAGCCGCTTCGTCCGTCGCAACCGTCTCGTCGGGTACATAGCGCTGTACCCAAAGCAGTCAACTCATTTGACACCTTTTCCTGCAATCGTGACTACGAAACCCAAGATACGATGGAGTTTGCGACGATCACAACCATACAACACTTGCGAATGTGTGCGCAACCAAAAGCGAGGTTGTTGAAGCCTCGCTGGACACTCTAGACGACACCAAAGACGGCCTGCTGTTTGGGAGCCAGCAATGTCCAATTCTGATTGACAGTGACGGTGATGACGACTGTTTGAATGGTAAACTCGTGGCAAACGGAAACCTGGATCTCCTGCATACTATCGATGATATATGTACTATCACTGAACGGCGCTTCAACTGCGATCTCGAGCGCATGAATTTCATGAAGCTGTTTCGAAACGAGCAAATAGTACAGCAGAACCACATTAAGATAACGAGAAGATCCACCATTGGGATGATAAAATTGTAATGCATGCAACAACGAGACGATTGATATGCTTTAGTTGCAACAAATAATAATAGGGAATCAATGGCTATTGCATTAGTGAACCATGTCTTCCCTAAATTCAACTATGGCGTATCTCCTTTCTGTTCTTCTTATTCTTCTTCGTTTTGTTCGAGCGCTTGATAGGCGGTGGGACAATACGATAAAGAGCATGCACCTTCGTCACGTACTCCACATGGTTAAGCGGCTCCAAATAACACGGATGGTCTTGGGATTCGGTGAAGCCGTCGATGATCAACGGTGGTTGATTCAGGCCGCGCGCAACCAATGTGACACAGTGTTCGATGACGTCATGTGCGATATGAGCGATGTAGTAGCCAGGTGTCAACGCCAGAGCGATTTCTTCAAGCTTTGTAATGGACGGTACGGACTGGTTCAGCTGCTTCTTGAACAACTCAACGTAGTCCAAATGAACGTCATCCCGACGAAGGAACTTGAAGAAGGCGTCGATGTCTCGTGTCAATACACCGTCAGGAAAATCGTTTTTCTGCTCGGCGCAGAACCTGCTCCAGTGGTCACGGTTGACCAGTTCTAAACGCCCTAGTCCGAAACATGCGCCTTGGGACGCGAAGAGGAAGCAAAGACTCTCCTCCGAGTATGCTGCGCCACGATACGTCGTTCCATAAAATGTGTTGAACGACAGGAGCTGCCGCACTTTATTCACTTGGTCGATGCCCCAGAAGACGCCTGTCAGGTTTTCCGGCCACTCCCAGCTCAACTGACATGGCTTGACATCCGATTCCACAAGATAGGACACGTGTGTGTGTGTGTGGGGGGGGGGGGGGTCCGTGCCGATCAATCAGCTTCCGAATGTTGTAGACAACGTCGGGATCTATAGCAGCCTTCGAGGCGAAAGTATTGTGGCAGTTCGCGGATGGATGCCGTGCAGGAGGTGACGAAAGATGAGGTCGCTTCTTGATTTTCAGTGACGCACGGATAAGGTTGACCACTGCCAACTGCACGTTGGGAGAGTGACAGATTTCTTGCCCGACGCGGTGAGGTTGCCGATGGAGCTTGGCACGGCATGGGGAACATACGCTTCTGCTTACAAGTGCTGTTCCGTTTATAACAATATTTTGAAAAGTCTCACAGGTATACACTAGCCCTGTCCATATATCCTACCCTGGACTATCTATAGACATGCGTGTCGCGAAGTCGGTGCAACTTTTACCGCGGTGCAGGGGCGTACAGTGAACCTGGAAGTGAGACTACCGGTAGTGATAGCAGAGTCGCACAGCAAGGTGGGCGTGTGTTACCTTGTGCTGTCCTCGTAGGTTCGTTGTCTTGGTAATGAGACCCTCGCCGGGGTCGTGAGAGTGTTGATGAGAGTGAGGGTTCCTTGCGTAGACCGTCGGATGTCCTTCTGGTCCTCACAGGAGCGCTTGAGAGTCGAACGTTTTCCGGTGAACACTTGTGTACGCCGGAGATTTCTGGAGTCAAAAGAGAAATTAATACAAAGGGAAGTCCTGTCACTAGACTTCCGAGATAACCGCAATATAGAGTTCCGATATACAAATATGTAACTGCTCTTATTCTTTCCTGGCCCTTGACCAGTGGGCTAGTTCTCCAGGTCAACTAGGGAAATGTTCACCAGACACCTGGTCTGTCTGGTAATCCCGTAACTTCGCGCACCACCCTCTAATATATAGAGGGAAAATAAACCAATACACTATCAGTTATATAACAGTCTACCGAGCGTCTTGAGAGCGACTGTCTAGCTCCCAAAACCTGTCCAAACGTACAATATGAAATGGGCTACCGCTAGAGACAAAACAAACGACCCAACTAGTAAATGGAATAGGTGGGTCCTCTCATGTCTCTGCGTTACGCTGATCTCCACCTAAAGGGGCTTGATAGGTGAGAGATCACACGACTCAAAGCTTTGTCGTGGCCTAATACTTACAAGAAGCAGCAGGCAGATAGACTTGTTCGTGACAAGATAAATTGAACTCTGGTTACATATCTCGTATCTCTCTGTCTTCTATCTTCCATATTCTCATATACACTGGGTCTCAGTATAACTCAGGAATCTTCACTTGGGCTCACTATGGTAGTCGGTACAGCGGATCTTGTTGAGTCGACACTTAATGATGTCATTACAGGGATGAGCAGGTTGCGTTTCACTTGATTGCGTGAGGTCGTGTTGGGTACACTTGGTTTCAGTATGGGGTGGACTTCAGAGTGTCAGAGTCTGGTATCCTGTTCATCAGGGTCTGGAATCATGTACGTCGGAGACATGTTCATCGGAACCATGTACTCCGGAATCATGTACATCAGAGTCGTAATACCAGAGTCGTGACACTTGGGTCTGATCATCGGAGTCTTGTACGTCGGAGTCTGTTCATCGGAAACTGGCAATGTCTGGAATATTGCTTATATAAGCCGGACACATCAGACTTGTGTTACCAGAATCATGTTCGTCAGACTCATGTACGTCAGACTTCATGGTGTGATATCAGAGTTTCCATGCGTGATACCAGAAATCCATGAGTATTTTCAGGGTGCGGAGCACGTGTGCTACAACGCACGAAGTCCAGTTGGGATATGCGCGGGGTGCGCTACGTCCGGTGCGCGATACTTGGTATCTTGTGGGTATAATTATATTCCTTGAACCATCATCGTCACACAGGACGGCAACGGGATGAGGTCTCTCAGAGATACATTCTTCTGAGAGACTTTCTGCCAACCTTTAGGCACTCATCGTCGGGGAAAGTCCGGCGATCAGACTGAGTGTTGTTGTCTCTCGGAGTTTGTGCACTTTTCCGAGGAACACTTCTGATCTCTTGGGCCCCTTTGCAGTACAGGTGAAGGTTAATATATATAGCAGTTTTCTTCCACAGACCCATCATATTGTTGATGTCTGTGTTGCGAATATCGGCGAAGGTATAAACGTGCTATTAAGAATGGGATTCATGTTCGCCGCTGGTCTGAGGATCAGCGTTCGTGAGGGACTGGTATCTATGCCAGACGAAGTCGTGGTGATGATGTGCAGCTGGGAGCCTGGTGATCACATCGGCAGGAACAGGTCCATCCGACCAAGTGAAGTTGTACTCCTGAGGCCGGGTGAAGAATTTGTTGTTCGCATTGACTATGGTCCGACGAACCCACAACGAGAAGTTGTGTGGGCGGGACGCGGAGATCGTTGGGTGACTCAGCTGATTTATGCAGCCCGGTCATGGCCTGTGGCGGTGCGCGTGGTGAACATCTCTGACAAGAATACTTGGGTGAATGTATTCTCTGACGTTGCAAGGATTGTGGAGTATGGATTTTTCCCACGACATGGTCGCTTTGTACGGCCAGGCTCTGCAGCCTACCGCGACTGGGAAGTTTTGATTCTGGAGAACACTCCGTCACCAGAAACGAAGAGACGTTTGAAGGCCGAAGCTGACTTGGAGGATTTGATACCTCAGCCTCCGTGTGTGGATCATCCGGTATACCCGTGGCCCACTAAGATCTTACAGCGCCCGAGGCTGGATAATGCTCGAGTACAGTTCGTGAGGCCTACTTCGGTCCCACGAACAAAACGAGTTCGTTTCGCTTTGGATGTGGCTACGCAGACAGATGACTGGGTGGATGCCGGAAAAGAGGAGACCCGAGATACCGCTGTGGACACCGGAGATCTGGGATTGTCATCAGAGAAAAAGACTCCGACAGACTCCGGGACCACGTCTGGGATTCCGAGCAACATGGTCGAGGATGAAGTCACCCTGAGTGTTTCTGGTGAACTGTCCATGGGAGATGAGGATCCGACAGACTGTTCATGGGACATCCCAATCCAGAGTATGCCAGGCACCCCTGTGGAAAAGCTCCGAGCCGAGTACGAGCGGTGCATGCGAGTCACGAATGAGGAATTGGATCTGGAACCCGGTGTCTACATACGGGAAGGAACAGAGCTACTCTCTCAATTACGTGACCAACTGGTTATGCTACCTGAATTGGAAGATCTGACTCTTGAATGCGATATCGACAAGGCTGACGTCGGAGTACCCGGGAAAACAACGCCGGAGATGGAGAAGAAACTCAGGGACATTCTGAAGTATCATCGGAAAATCTTTCACCTGCCCCGGCAAGGGGCGTGGTCTGTGACTTGGACGTGGGAGACGCTAAACCTGTTGCCCAACGTCCGAGGTCTGTTGCCCCTCACCTGATGATCAAGGTGTACGAACTTCTGAAGAAGCTCCTGGAGACCGGACTCATCGAGTACTCGACTTCGCCTTGGGCATCACCAATTGTGATTGTCCTCAAGAAGAATGGTGTGGACATACGCATGTGCATTGATTATCGAGTGGTGAATGGTTTTATCCAGTTGTCGCGTTATCCGTTGCCCCTGATAGACGATCTGTTGATTGGTTTTGAGGCAGCACTGTGGTTTATGAGTCTGGATATGGCGAGTGGTTTTTGGGCTATTCGAATGACGGAGCGTGCAAGGCTGATCTCAGCGTTCATCTGCCCATTTGGACATTTCCAGTGGGTAAGAATGCCCTTCGGTCTGAAGAACGCCCCTCTGGTGTACCAGGCTATGCTGGATAACTGCCTGTGGGGGTTCGTGCGATTGTCACCTGAAGAGGAAGCTGAGGTTGACTCCGATGTGTTAGAATTCCTGAAGTTAGAACCCCAGAACTTTGACGTACATGGTCTGATGTCTGGTGAACAACTTCAGAGCTCTGGTGAACACATGCCAGAGGTTCCGGTGCTCACCAACCAAATGACTGTTTTTCAGAGGAACATCCCAGTCCCGTCCTTCATGGGACCGGTACTCGGTCGAAGTTCCTACATTGACGACATTGCTCATGGGGCGCCCACCTGGGATCAACTTTGTGAAGACCTGAACGCCTTGCTCTTTAGACTCAGATACTGGAATATTTCTGTGAGCCTGCCCAAGAGCGAGTTCGGGAAGCTGACGATTCCTTATCTGTCACATGAGATCAGTGCTGAAGGACTGAGAGCCACGCCGAAGATCGTCAAGGGAGTGGATGAATTGCCGTTCCCGTCGACACTCAAGGGAGTACAGAGTTTCATGGGAAGTCTGAATTACTACAACAAGTTTATCGAAGACTTGCCGGTGATCGCTGCTGTGCTCTACGAGTTGTCCGATGAACAGATTCGCGCTGGTCGGGATTTGGCTCGAGCGAAGGAAGCCTTTGAAATCCTGAAGCGCAAGATTGTCTCGACACCGCTCCTCAGACACCCAGATCGCACCAGACCCTTTGTTATTATACCTCATGCGAACCCGTGGGCTGCTTCAGCCGTCTTGGGACAGGAGTACGATGGAGTGATACACCCCGTACGGTTCACTGGACGTGTGCTGAATGAGGCGGAACTCCGGTATCATATCGCAGAGAAGGAGGTCATCGCGATCCTCAGGGTTCTGGAGAACTTTCGGGCTCTGGTAAACACGAGTCCCGTGATCACGGTGTACACCAGACATTCGGTGTTGAAATGGCTCCTGTCATCCAGTTCGGCTGATGGTCGGAACGTGAAGTGGGGATTGAAGTTGTCACATTGGAACTTGGAGATTCGCAGGATCCAGCGAGATGAAGATGGTCTCCCGGTTATTCTTGGAGCGGGCATCACACCCCGTGAACACCTCGATGAGGTCTCTGAAAACCTCATCCCCGTCAAGGGGCGAGTCAAACCTCCAGCACCCATTAGCGTGGAGATGCTAGAGGCTGATTACCGAGGTTGTGTTCTGAGTTTTGATGGTGCCGCCAAGACATCCACTCGCTTGGGAAGCTGCGGATGTGTGCTCTGGGAGCTCCCGGGGTGGAATATCCTAGAAGCCCAAGGGTTCGCTCTGAAAGGTGTCACTGTGAATGACTCAGAATACTGTGGTTTGATCAATGGATTGAAGTTAGCTTTGGAACGTGGTATCCGAGACTTGGTGGTTGTCGGAGACTCCCGTATCGCTATCCAGCAAGCTCAAGGACTGATCAATTGTAATCAGCCAAACCTGCAGCGGAAATTGGCCGAGTTTGAGTCTCTGAAGATCAAGTTCCAGTCTCTGAGGTTAGTGCACGTGAAGCGTGAGTTCAATCAAGCAGCGGATTATTTGACGTCCAAGACCCTCGTTCTTGGCGAGTCCTGGCAGGTCCAAGACCCTGACGAACTGACTCATCTGAAACTGGTGTCCAAGATCCCAGAGAAGTTGATGAAGCCTCCCAAAGGGATGTCTTCTGAAACTCCGGACGATGTTCACCAGACCTCTGGTGAACACGATTGTACACCGGAGATGGATGACCCAGGGCCAGAGTCTGCACCCCTGCCTCATGCTGCCAAGGTGCTTGCTGCCATCACTCATGCACGCGATCAGGAAGAAACGAACCTACCGGACGATGTAGAAGCTCGTGAACCCATGGGCCCATTGGAGTTTCAGGAAGAACGCTGGCGGCGGATAAAAGTCCACCAGACTCAAGATGTTCATCTGGCAGAACTCATCAAGTTCCTTAAGGGTGACGTGGGAGATCTACCACGACCCCGGGTGAGGAAGCTTGCCAGGATTGCCGATGATTTTATCTTGGATTCCAGAGACGTTTTGTACCGCCTCAGCCGTGCTACCAGGGAACGTCCGAGAGACATGGTTGATGAGCTCAGACTTGTGGTTCCCAGAGACTTGCATGTTGATATGCTGCATTATGCTCATGGGGATTACCAGGGTGCTCACCAGGGAATCAAACGTACGTTCGAGAAACTGAGCTCCGATTTTTACTGGATTGGTATGTACGCTGATGTGGAAAGGTTCGTCAAGGAGTGTATGGACTGTGCAAGTGGCAAGGGGCGTCCCCCGAATCCTGGACCGTCGCCCGGCAACATCGAGCCCAGTCGACCTTTTGAAGTAGTGTCCATGGATTTCGTGACGCACATGCCAAAGTCCGCCAGAGGCAACACATTCCTGTTGTTGTTCCAAGACATGTTCTCAGGCTATGTGATGTGCAAGCCTATGAGTATTACTACGGCTCAAGATGTCGCTGAGGCCTACGAGGAACGTGTCTTCTGGAACTTCGGAGCTAGTTCCCTGATACGCCATGATCAGGACCCTCGGTTCATGAGTGAAGTATTCAGGTGTTTCCGGGACCTCCTGGGAAGTAGACAACGAGCGACTCTGGCGTACCGTCCCCAGGCGAACGGCCAGCAAGAGCGGTCTGTTCAGACGGTCGTGCGCGCCATCAAGGCCTACATCGCCAAAGCTGACCAGAGTGACTGGGACGACCACGCCGAACGTTTGATGTTCGCATTGAACACTTCCTTTGATGCGACCCGTCTGGAGACACCTTTCTTTCTGGTGCACGGATGGGATGCTCATGGGACTGTGCTTGGTCTAATGCCTTCTGGTGTACAAGAGCGCACTGCTTATGAGTGGCGTCGGACGATGCAACGAGATTACAGCTACGCTCAAGCCTGTGCTGAAGAACTTCAGAAGAAGGCCAAGCGGGAGCGTTCCGAAGAACAGACCCGAAAGTGGAAGGAGTTGTCGGAACGTCTGAAGTCCGGATTTGCCGTCGGTGATGCCGAATGGTTATACATTCCCAAGGTACAAACGGGGTTGAGTCGGAAACTCGCACACATGTGGCATGGCCCTTTCCGGATTGAAGAGATGTTGGATGATTTTCGTGTGAAACTGAAGGTCGAGGACACCGGGTATCGTGTGAACCCTTGGGTTCATATAAGTCACCTGAAGCCGAGAGCCTTGTTTCCCAGAAGACCGATTGTGGAACTCGATGTCCATGAGGATGATGACTTTGATGCAGCGCTGTTGCCAGAAGACAGCTGGGAGCCCGACACCGAGAATGATGAATTCGAAGTGGAAAAGATACTAGACACTCGGTGGAGCAAACGTACTAGGACCTCTAAGAGACTTCGCGAATACCTGGTCAAGTGGAAGGGGTACGACGAGACAGAGTGGCTACCCTTGTCAAAGCTGAACTGTGGCGCTTTGCTGTATGAGTTCAATCAGAGCGCACGGGCGCGAGTTCGTTTCCAAGCAATGCAAGCTGGAGACGATCACCCCAGAGTTTAAACTCTAAAACTCATTCTGAGAACTCTGGTGAACATCACTGTTCACCAGACGATGTATTTCAGAAATGAGGTGCCTGAGAGACATGTCTTTCGGAAATGTGATTTCGGAGACACGTGACTCCCAGAGATGGTGATTGTTATGCGAATTTGTATGGAGATGATTTTGTGATTGTGTGTGTATGATGGAATTCTTACGAGTGGATAATTGTGACGCTAGGAGAAGAAGATGGCCAAGCGATAAGACACTAGAGACTCCAAAATACTGGAGGTTTTTGAGGACGTCACAGCTACACGATGTTCACGGGACCTCTGACGTACTGGCCTGGCCATGATGCTCAGTTTGGAGAAAGTTCCGCATTGACGAATTATGACCAGGAGGGGCGGTTGACACGTTGCTAATTACGATTTTTCGAGTGGATATGGAAGTTACGCTGTGATGTGATTGGACATATACTGGATTGTGGGAGAAAGGGAGATGTGGGACGAGGTTATGTCGCGTGTGACAATGGGATCAAATTCTCCGATGATACTTGAGTTTATGAAGGGCCTCATAGTCAACAGGGTCGCTCCAGCTTGTCCTTGGGACGCAGAAGACAGGTTTACAACCTCCGGAGGATCCAAGTCATCAGACGACCAATTACTGGAGTCCGGGCTTGAGTCGCTGGAGCTTCCACCAGGATCTGGGTCATTCCTGCGTCTTCCTGGCTTCCGAGGAGCGTCCCGGTCATCTTCAGAGCGTCTTTCACTGGTTTTCCGGGGTCCATCGCGCCTGGGAGTCGCTGGGCGCCTTCCTTCAGTCTTGACCTCGGTCGGGGGAGCCGCTTGAGCCGTCTGGGTCGTCGTAGCGGCCGCGGTGGCCGCGCCATGCCTTCCAGCCTTCGCGCGCTTGGTGTCGGTCGTTCTCCGTAGGGGAAGAGGCGTATGGAAGGCCTACGTCGTTTTAATGGGTGTAACCCTACCCCTACTGGCGACTCCTTCTGATCCCCTAACCCCAGGTGTGCAATCTCCCGTATCCCGACTGTTCACCAGAAGTCCGGTTGCCGGTTTAGGGTCATGTTCACCGGAGATCCGACTTGAAGTTGCTACTTCAGGGTGGGCGACCCCTTGAACTTGGGACAATGTTGCACGAAGGTTCCTCAATTCTGCGGCCTGGAAACGCTGCATGTTCTGGGAACTTTCCCGCTCCCTGTCGCGCTCCGACTCCACGTCGTGCACCCGCTGTCGTAAGGTCTCCATTTGCGAAATCCAGTCACGTTTCAGCTCGTCTGCCCAACGCGCACGTTCGGCTTCGGCCTCGGCTTCCCGTTGTTTCCAGCGATCTGCAAACTCGGTCTCCAGACGCTGTACGTCAGAAAACTGTTCACCAGAAACTTGTTCGTCAGACACCTGTCTCTCAGACGATTTCGAATGGTACTTGAGCTTGGACTCTGACACTTGACTCCGACGTTCTTCCAAGTCATCCACGCGTCTCTGGGCTTCCAGTCTGGCGCTCTCAGACTCAAGTAGTCGGTCGGTAAGTGTCTGGATCTGCTGGCGCGTATCAAGTTCTCGTTGTTCACGTCGACGTTCACGCTCCATGGATTCCAGACGTTCTCTGGCCAGAAATTCCTTCTGCTCCTGTTCCATCCGACGTTGCCATTCCTGTTGCTGCCGCATAGCGTTCAATTCGATCTGCGCTGGGCCTGATCTCTGGGAACTTCGTGTGTGGCTGGACGCAACGGAATTCAAGCGTCTGGAAGACACCTTCTGGTGATCCTCGCTTTTCAGACTCTGGTGCCTGCTCTGGTGGCTTCTCCTACGGCTCGAGACGGACGATGATGGGGCTTCCGGCGTCCGGTGAACAGAATCTCTGGTAGACAACTGTCTCTCGGACTTCACTTCTGGAAACTCCGGCTTCTCTTCCAACATCTCGAAGTCTTCAGGCTCCGACTTCACCGGCATCAGTGTTCGTGTCACGTGGATCCCCATAGACTCTCCGGCCAGCATTCCTCCGACATCAGCACCTTGGGCAATCATCGCTAGACCTCTAACTGACACTGGCATATGCGATGACGCCCCTCGACTCATAGACATCAGCGACGAGTCTGTGGAACTTCCACGAGAGGTCTGGAGTCCCGACGAGTCATCAGACGTACGCGAGGTCCCGATAACACTTGGCACAGGCGCATCAGTCATCAGGGAGCTACCTCGATCTTCAGACATTGGTACACCAGACTCCAAGCGAGTGCTATCAGAGTGACTCTCGTATACCGGCAGCAAACTCAGCGATGGCGTCGACGAGACTTGCGGGCGCGGCGGACTATGCTGCAGGCGCTTGGACTGCGGCGGTTCTCCACTGCTGGACCCGTCAGAACTATGTGTGACTCTGAGTCCGGTCACCCGGAGTCTCATGATCAACTGTCGTCCCTGTAGGTCAGCCTTCTCATCGCGTAATATACCATCAGCTTCGCCTTGACGTGCTTCGTTGCCTGCTTTTGTGTCTTCTGGGAGTCGATGGACCGGTGACCTGGCGGTCACAGTGGCCCACTCAACCAGTTCTTCAGCAAGTCGGCTCTGAAGCTCCGTCGCCACACTGCGCACTTGAGGTTCGAAGATAGCAGACGCTTGGGTCTGAGACCACCTCGGTAGCAAGTTCTGGAACTCAAATCCTGCTTCGTACAGCATCGTCTGAAGGACAGCGACGCACTCGGGTGCCGTCAGAGTATTCATCGAGATCTCGACGTACGACAAGTCTTAGATTCGGCCAAAACTATGGCGCCTCAAGCAGAACTCCGATATCCACATGTCTTCCGGAAATACTGAAGAGCACCGCCACTTGATGTAGTCGCCCGTCGCTGCCGCAGCCTTCTGAAAGACATTTGCGTCAGGCTTCGCTGTTCGCCAGGCGTATTCGACGTTCGGCGGAACAATTCTTCCAGCGTCCATGTCCCTCCAGCGGCGGAACTCACGGCGTACGTACTTCAGGGCACGTTCTCCATCCAGCGAATCGGCCCTCCCAGACTCATCAGACGGTGTCTTCAGAGAATCTTCGGACTTCATCGGCATGTCGTCAGACATCGGAGTGTCTTCGGACTTTGGAGTCTTCGAGACACGTTCATCAACCAGTCCGGGTTCCGTCTTCACTTCCCCCACGGACTTCCCAGAAGTCGTCGACTCAGAGCACAAGTCAATGACCTCCGGGGACTCAACCACGTCGGCGCCTCCCTCAGACGCCTCATCACCACCCTCACGGGCAGTGGCCACCTCGTCACCAGAAGCTTCAGCTTCGGACGGACCTTCCTCAGAACCTTGTTCGCCAGACACATCGGGTGTCTCTTGGGCTTCAGGCTCCGCAGCAGGCTGGTCCTCGACCGCCGGTTCCGGGACGTTCACCTCCTCGGCTGCTTCCTTTTCACGTGCAGCCTTCCTCTTCTCGCGTGCCGCCTTCTGAACAGCGTCCAAGTCGGGTTGTTCGTCAGGCGGAAGACCTTGAAGACGCTTCGACTGACGTGTCGCCACACTGCGACCACCGCGTCCCCGACGTCCTCCTCTCGTAGTTCCATGTGAAGCCATCTTGAATATAGACGCTTGACAGAAACCCTCTTCTCAAACTCTCTTAGATCCGGTGATATCACGATACCAAGATCCGGGCACGCGCACCAGTTGTCGCGAAGTCGGTGCAACTTTTACCGCGGTGCAGGGGCGTACAGTGAACCTGGAAGTGTGACTACCGGTAGTGATAGCAGAGTCGCACAGCAAGGTGGGCGTGTGTTACCTTGTGCTGTCCTCGTAGGTTCGTTGTCTTGGTAATGAGACCCTCGCCGGGGTCGTGAGAGTGTTGATGAGAGTGAGGGTTCCTTGCGTAGACCGTCGGATGTCCTTCTGGTCCTCACAGGAGCGCTTGATAGTCGAACGTTTTCCGGTGAACACTTGTGTACGCCGGAGATTTCTGGAGTCAAAAGAGAAATTAATACAAAGGGAAGTCCTGTCACTAGACTTCCGAGATAACCGCAATATAGAGTTCCGATATACAAATATGTAGCTGCTCTTATTCTTTCCTGGCCCTTGAGCAGTGGGCTAGTTCAGGTCAACTAGGGAAATGTTCACCAGACACCTGGTCTGTCTGGTAATCCCGTAACTTCGCGCACCACCCTCTAATATATAGAGGGAAAATAAACCAATACACTATCAGTTATATAACAGTCTACCGAGCGTCTTGAGAGCGACTGTCTAGCTCCCAAAACCTGTCCAAACGTACAATATGAAATGGGCTACCGCTAGAGACAAAACAAACGACCCAACTAGTAAATGGAATAGGTGGGTCCTCTCATGTCTCTGCGTTACGCTGATCTCCACCTAAAGGGGCTTGATAGGTGAGAGATCACACGACTCAAAGCTTTGTCGTGGCCTAATACTTACAAGAAGCAGCAGGCAGATAGACTTGTTCGTGACAAGATAAATTGAACTCTGGTTACATATCTCGTATCTCTCTGTCTTCTATCTTCCATATTCTCATGTACACTTGGTCTCAGTATAATCCAGGAATCTTCACTTGGGCTCACTATGGTAGTCGGTACAGCGGATCTTGTTGAGTCGACACTTAATGATGTCATTACAGGGATGAGCAGGTTGCGTTTCACTTGATTGCGTGAGGTCGTGTTGGGTACACTTGGTTTCAGTATGGGGTGGACTTCAGAGTGTCAGAGTCTGGTATCCTGTTCATCAGGGTCTGGAATCATGTACGTCGGAGACATGTTCATCGGAACCATGTACTCCGGAATCATGTACATCAGAGTCGTAATACCAGAGTCGTGACACTTGGGTCTGATCATCGGAGTCTTGTACGTCGGAGTCTGTTCATCGGAAACTGGCAATGTCTGGAATATTGCTTATATAAGCCGGACACATCAGACTTGTGTTACCAGAATCATGTTCGTCAGACTCATGTACGTCAGACTTCATGGTGTGATATCAGAGTTTCCATGCGTGATACCAGAAATCCATGAGTATTTTCAGGGTGCGGAGCACGTGTGCTACAACGCACGAAGTCCAGTTGGGATATGCGCGGGGTGCGCTACGTCCGGTGCGCGATACTTGGTATCTTGTGGGTATAATTATATTCCTTGAACCATCATCGTCACACAGGACGGCAACGGGATGAGGTCTCTCAGAGATACATTCTTCTGAGAGACTTTCTGCCAACCTTTAGGCACTCATCGTCGGGGAAAGTCCGGCGATCAGACTGAGTGTTGTTGTCTCTCGGAGTTTGTGCACTTTTCCGAGGAACACTTCTGATCTCTTGGGCCCCTTTGCAGTACAGGTGAAGGTTAATATATATAGCAGTTTTCTTCCACAGACCCATCATATTGTCACACGGGACATAACCTCGTCCCACATCTCCCTTTCTCCCACAATCCAGTATATGTCCAATCACATCACAGCGTAACGTCCATATCCACTCGAAAAATCGTAATTAGCAACGTGTCATGCGACCTTGACCTACCCCACCCAAATCAACTACGCTGATTCCCAATATATTATAAAAACATATGTTTCAAGGCTACTTTTCGACAAAACCATGTCTTTGTCTATACAAACTTCTAGTAATTTTCATAAATTTTAATTATCGATAAAGTCGAGAATATATGGTCATTCCTGAAGTACAAACATCTAAACGAGTCAACGCTTCCTCCCTGGTTCGGTCTTCCAACCATTCATGATGCCGCACACCATCTCTGAGCGAATCGAAATCCTGATTGCTATGAAGGAGCAGAAGAAGAATGCATCGGCATTAAATATCGCAAAGTGGTCAGTGGAAGATTGAGCTTTAAAACTCAACACCCCTCGCGCTACGTTGTGTGAGCATATTGAAGAAGAACTTTTCTCCACAGACGCCGATCCAGATTCGAAGCGTGCGACAATCCCTGGAAACCCGGCCCCGACCAAGCAACTTAAAGTCTCCGTTGCGCAACTTGTGCGCCGAATGTGGCGAAGTGGGTGAACACTTTTGACCGCCCAGGGGGTTGCGTATAGTGTGCCGTCCAAAAGGAACAACCCAGACACTAAAAACTCCAAAAGAGAGTTAGTAGTCAGGTGTCCAGTTGGAGTGAGTCAGCACCACCTTCCGGTGTCCAAATGGGTGTCCGGAAAGTGGCTTGGCGTGTGACCTTGTGACTACCCTCGTAGGTGTCGTTTGTCTTCGAACGCGAGGAGTCTGCACCGAAAGTGTTATCTCCAAAAGATTGTAGAACTAGATCCGGACGGAGAGTGCTAACCAAATAAACACTTCCCAAACGGTGGTTAATTAGTCCGAAAATGGGTAAGCACTTATGAGCAAAGTACTTTCCCTCCAACAGTTAACCAAATACAGTGCGCGCCAAATCGATAGGACCCCCCCTGAAAATGCCCATAACTCAGTCAGTTTTTATCATTTTAAGTTGCGGTTTTGACAGTAGATCCATAACACGGTAAGAAAGGACCTACGGGCGTTTGTTTTAGCGTTTTTGCACCCTAAAGTATGGCTCCCATACAAAAAACTGTTTTTTGCCAAACGACACAATTTAGGACCCCCATGCTTCAATACAAATCCCTATACTAAATAAAACCCGCTCAAAATGATATGACTGGGGATTTGTATGGGGACATGTTCTAAACCTCTGTAGAGTGAAGGTGAGTGCATGTATCATGACTCTGAATTACACAGAACATTGATAATAGATAAGTGCATATTTGGTAGAGAAGGCCATAACCATTGGCAGAGAGTTACAAAGTAATTGCTGGCACTTTAACAGTCAGTCATTTAGTGGCTGTTTTTTAGCAAATCATAGTCAAAATGCGTTCAAATGTTAGAGACAAAATAATAATGTCGATTCCTTGCATAAGAACTCTCTAAAGCATATATGATCTCTACCAAATATGCACTTATCTATTATCAATGTTCTGTGTAATTCAGAGTCATGATACATGCACTCACCTTCACTCTACAGAGGTTTAGAACATGTCCCCATACAAATCCCCAGTCATATCATTTTGAGCGGGTTTTATTTAGTATAGGGATTTGCATTGAAGCATGGGGGTCCTAAATTGTGTCGTTTGGCAAAAAACAGTTTTTTGTATGGGAGCCATACTTTAGGGTGCAAAAACGCTAAAACAAACGCCCGTAGGTCCTTTCTTACCGTGTTATGGATCTACTGTCAAAACCGCAACTTAAAATGATAAAAACTGACTGAGTTATGGGCATTTTCAGGGGGGGTCCTATCGATTTGGCGCGCACTGTATACAAGAGAGTTAAACCAAAATATACAACCGCTTCTTATTCTTTTCGGCCCTCGAGCGGTGGGCACTCCAAATGCCAGTACGACTAGAGCAAAGTCCGGAACACTGGCACAGTTCCGGGGCTCTTTAAACAGCGCACCACTTCTGATAGATTCACTAGGAATCTTCAGAAGAATAGAATCCAATATATATGTCCAAAATACTATGTAGTATTTAAGAACACACACAACCAATACAGTCCAAACACACAAGCAGTCAAATCAATCAATTTTAGGGGTGACTACCACTAACCTCCCAAAACGCAGTTATAATATGAAATAATACCCGAAAGTATCAACTGGAATATGAAATGGAAGGGGTCACGCCCGGGATACGCCGCCCGGATCACCTTTCCAACTTGGTCTTACCCTGGCGGAGATTCACGCGGCGGTGACGCTTGTCGACGCGGCCTGACGCTTGTTCGGCTACACGTGAAGCCCTCTTCTCGAGGCTGGTCCACGGCTCCTCACAGTGTGTCTTGGGAACACCTTCCAAGACTTTGCACTTGCGCCCTTGGTGGCAAATTGAACTCTCTTTAATGTATAATAGCTAGCACTAGCTAAACATGCAAAAATATACTTGGTTTCACTATGTAGTAGGGGCGTCTCATCAGGAAGAGGCTTGCGTTTCAGTAGAATACCATAGAGTCAAAGAACACGGAAGAATTCCAGCTGGCTCCGGACACATCATCGTCGGTCGTCTTGGTCGGTCGGAAATATATGGCCTTGAGTATACCCGAGACTCAACCAGGATACTGGGTACAAACCAGACAGTCTCCGATAGTCAAACGTTAACCTCCACTTCGAACCTTCGACTTGATAATTTGGGTCTCGCATATACTCCAAAAATAGAACCCTTGGTCATGGCGTTACCGAACAGTCACTTGGTTTCGGTGTTCGAATCATCTGGAGTGCATCTTCCGGAGTATGTCAGGATCTTTTCAAGTCGTTTCCATCTTTTGGAGTCGGCAACCCCTTCCCAGGCTTGCCCTTGTCCCTTGGCACCCACAATTGTGCCTTAACCCTGAAATCATTTGGACCAGTAATATCGTCAATGCCGCTCTGGCTCTGGGAACCGGCAGTCCATAGAAAATTTGCAGAGTCACAGCTTCACAACCGTCCCTCTCATCATGAGCTCTCATTGAGCAATTTGCTTCCGAGGTGATAGGTCGCGATGAGACGAAGCAAGACGAAGGCACCACGATCAAAGTCCAGTCGGTTATCCAGGAGAAGTCGTCCGCCAGTAAATCGGTCAAATTTCCACGCAAACTCCAATTCGGTTCTCCAACTAGCGGAGGTGGCGTCTTTTCTTCGCCCGGTCCCAACTCAGCCAATCACTTCACGTCAAAAAATCCAAACAAACTCACACGCTCACTTTGCGATATCGCGGCTGCTGAGCGCTCCAATGGAAGCTAACACGTCGTCACACATATCTCCTACGGCCGTACCTGCTGCTCAAGCCGCCCCAGGGTCAAGTATCACCTCCACACATGGTTCAAGCGTCGCTGGCAGTCAATCTGACATCCCTAAGCAGTCTTCGGGAGGGGATAATGTACAACCAGGAAGTGGAAAAGCGCAGGAAGGCGGGAGTAATGATGAACATCGCGATGAAAGCGCAGCAAGCGACATCTTGGGTCTCGGCAAAGTGCGCACAGCTCCCATAACATCGGTTGAAGCTTCCCGATTGAACGTATCAAGCCGACTCGGCCCGGGTGGTCCCAAGCAAACGCCTATCAGTCTCACCATAGCGGACTTCTGCTCTGCGGAGGACACTCGTCTGGTCGGGATTTCTGCAGTTGCGAATCATTTGGGGCGAAGTCGTTTCTTCCAAGATGGCTATGGTGGACTGGAAATGCTGGCACAAGTGGAGCGCCTCTCGACTTCGGAAAAGGCGATGTTATTCCAGTTCTTTGACGAGAGCGATGATTTGAACGAACACATCCTGACTACAAGATCCGATTCACTTCAAGGTCCTGAGCTGGAAACTTTGTTGGCCGATCTCTCTTTTCGTCGTCAGATGGCAAGCGTCCTGACCGAATTTGATCCTGAAAACTTCGCCCAACGTGTCTTCGGCACTGTATCCGCTCTACGTCGAGTCACTGAGAAGTTGAGCCGAGTCCAAGCAGAACTCGAGAGCTCCGAAGAATCCGTTCGAGATGCTAGTGGTCGTCAGGATGTCTTAGACTCACTCAGGCGTGAATTCCAGTTGGATCTCGCTTCTCGCGATCAACATATCGCGAATCTGGAAGTTGAGAAAACAGAGATCATTCGAAACTTTCGTGAAGACACTTTGAAGTTGTTGCAGGAGAACGATCGTGCCAAGCGCGGGCATCGCACCCAGATTGAAGATTTACGTCGCCAAGTGGAAATGAAAAAATCTCGTCGCCGGAGTTTGGAATCTCAACTAGCTCGGTCTGCCTTCAATCCGGTCGATTTGATGAACTTTCTTGGGGCAGAGAACCACACCCAAGTCCAGATAAATTGGGAACGTCTGTTAGGCCTTTTGAATCACTTCCGAGATGGAGATCCTGTGGATCCAACATGGCGCACAGTGATCACAGTGATGATCCCTGATGATTTTCGCCCTTCATTTCCGGCATACGTTCGAATGATTCGCCCGGACGACGATGGAGACTCTAAAGAATCCGATCCATCGCTACCGCCTCTCGTCGACCTTACTGGAAATGTTTCGTCTGAAAGTTCGGGCAAGTCATCATCCAAGAAACGGTCACCTTCTGGAGGTTCATCATCAAAATCAAAAGAGTCCACGAAATCTCGGAAAGCTCCACTCCACATGCAAAGTCGACCATCAGGCTGGGATAGTGATTCTCAATTGGATTGTCGTCCTGATGATGCTCAAGTTCTCTGGACGCAAGCTGAGGCACGTCAGTCTCTTTCTGACCATCCAGTCGCCTGGGAAGATCTTCGAATGGATCTTTAAATGATGATGATCTCTGGTGTGAAATATCCTGGTGCTCGCGAATGGTTGGAAGAAGATCGTAGTGCACACACGCGTTTCGAACTGGAGCCTCTCGTAGCCATGTTGGTCCGGATGATGTTCTGGAACAAGCTGGATGAAGTCTTCTGGACTAAGTACGTCCCGAGACGCTACTAAAACTTGGCAGAATCGGTATTGGAGCAACTTTTCATGGATGAACGAGAGCCGGAATACTGGGGCCCCATGGTTGAACAAGAATGTGTTCTCGAGGAGATTCTCGGTCCAGACGACTCCAATGAACAGCCGCGGAGAATAGTCAGGAAGGCCCGGAGTCTGCCGGGCGTGACCTCCAAGCGGATCACTCCACTTCATCCGGATTCCGTAGTGTCTCCAAGAGGTTTCCCCTGAACTCGGCACTTCAATGATCTCCTTCTCCAGTGATGTAAGCCTTTCAAAGTCTCGACGAGCGAGAACTGTACTCTTGGAGTTAGATGAGTCACTCGGACGGAGTCGACGGTAACCGGAGTGTCGTGTTGGAGGTGATGGAGGTGGAAACGGTTCATCATCATCATCTGGCTCCCCGTTTTCATCCGGATTGAAATCACCATCTTTAGACTTGTCATGATGTGAAGATCCTGAAATCACGTTCGTGGAGTATGGATCGACAGTTGCAACGGCTTCTCTTGGATGCCCCTTGGAATGACGTGTACTCGCGACGTCCTCAGGAGTTATATTTTCACACTCGTGACGATTTGGATGAAGAAGCTCGGGATGCGCTATATGACTAGACCAATTTCGTCGCTGGTGATTCGAGGGCCTTCTGGCACACTTACCACTGGTTAACGCTTGACGGATCGCCATCTGCTCCATTGTCTATCCGGAAAGCTCATGACAAACGGACCAATGTCCATTCGGTCTTCCGAAAAAGAGCTTTGGCACTACTCACTCGAGTGAGGTCTCGTCTTCCGGACTCTATTTGGTTCGAGCCTGTTGTGTGGAACTTCCCAAACAAGTTATGCCACTGGATCTTGATGGACCCCGGTCATCTCAACCCGTCTACCGGTCATCCATACACACTCAAAGAGCAGCTGAATCTGTTGGACAGGCAAGAACCTGGACGTGCGCAGTGGGTTTACTGCAGCACCGAAGAAGAACGAATTGCTCATGTTCCGGATGAACTTCTGCCAAACTGATCCCAGTCGAGCAGCGCATCCAGTTTTCCGATCTCTGGAGTGAAGACTAAGATTGCGCCCAACTCCGGATGAAGGTCATCTCAATTCTGCATGTTTCCACGTAGCAATCACTTTTAACCATCCAAAATGCACTCATTTCATCTCGTAACATCTCCAGTAGTCATCTCGTTAATTTCCTTTGAAGTCCCATGTAATCTCTCGAAACTCACCTCACGACAACTTCCATGATAATCATAATCCAATCGTAATCAAAACAAAATTCAATCGAAAACACACTTCCAATCGATCCACCCGGACATTCACATGACATGTGAACGTCTAAGCTCGGGAATGATCATCCCCAGCCTGCATCGCCTGGAACCTCGCCCGCGCCCGCGCTCCTTGGTTAAATTCATAGAGTAGGGCACCGCAGCTAAGTTGCGATACAGGTAGCCATTCAGGTTCGTCATATCCTTTCCACTTCACCAGATATTCTCGAGTCCTCTTGGAGGTACGAGTCCGCTTCGACAATCTCAGGTCCAAAATCTTTTCAACTTCGTACTCGTCGTTTCCAACGTCAGGCTCCCAGCTATCTTCTGGAAGAAGAGCAGCATCGAAGTCATCGTCGTCTTCCACTTGGACTTCACCGGTTGGGCGTCTGGGGAATACGGCTCGTGGCTTTAGACGACTTATGTGTACCCATGGGTTGACACGGTACCCCGTGTCCTCGACCTTGAGTTTCACTAGATAGTCGTCATGAACTTCTTCAATTCGAAAAGGTCCATGCCACATGTGAGCTAATTTCCGACTCAAACCAGTCTGAACCTTCGGAATATATAACCAGACGGAGTCTCCCTTCTCGAATCCAGACTTCAGTCTCTCAGACAAATCTTTCCATCTCTGAGTTTGAACTTCCGAACGATGACGTTCTTCAGCAAACGCAATCGCATAACTGTAGTCGCGTTGCATTTTTCGTCTCCACTCGTAGGCCGTCCTCTCCGGAAGATTGTGGGGCTTTGGACCCAACATTGCCGAGATGGTATTCTGAGCGTCCCAGCCGTGGACCAGGTAGAATGGGGTCTCCAACCGGGTAGCATCGAAGGATGTGTTCAAAGCAAACATGAGCCTCTCCACGTGGTCGTCCCAGTCGCTCTGGTCTGCTTCCATGATATAAGCTCGGATACTCCGGACGACCGTCTGGACTGACCGTTCTTGCTGACCGTTAGCTTGCGGACGATATCCCAGGGTGGCTCTTTGAAGACTTCCGAGTAGATTCCGGAAACATTCGAAGACAGTACTCATGAACCGCGGATCTTGGTCATGTTGAATCATCGAACTCGCTCCAAACCGTTGGAACACCACCTGCTCATAAACCTCGGCGACGTCCTGGGCAGTTGTCGAATTCATTGGTTTGCACATGACATATCCGGAGAACATATCTTGGAAGAGAAGCAGAAAAGTATTTCCGCGGGCCGACTTCGGAAGATGCGTGACGAAATCCATCGAAACGACTTCAAATGGGTAGGATGGCTCGATATTTCCGGGTGACGGACCGTCATTCGGAGGTCGTCCCTTTCCACTTGCACAATCCACACACTCTTTTACATGTCGTTCCACATCGGCATACATTCCTGGCCAATAATATTCCGAAAGAAGTTTCTCGTGAGTCCGACGGATCCCTTGATGACCTCCTTGGAAATCTTCGTGAGCATAATGAAGCATGTCGGGGCGCAAAGATTCTGGCACGACGAGTCGGAGTTCTCCCAAGAATTCTCGAGGTCGTTTTTGACTAATCGTCGACAACCGGTAGAGAACATCTCGACTGTCCAATGTGAACAGGTCGGCTACCTTGGCGATCTTCCGGAGTCTTCGGCGTGAAAACCTTTCGAGATCACCTTTCAGAAAACTTTTCAGCTCGGACAAGTATTCATCCGCATCCTGATGTGCCTTGATCCTCCGCCATCGCTCGGCCTGAAATTCCAACGGACCCATGGGGACTTCATCTGGACGTCCCGGGTCGGTATCCCCAGCTTGTGCAATGACTGCCATGACTCTTGCAGCAGGAGGGAGGGGGGCGGATTCTGGTCCCGGAAGACTTTGATCATCTGAAATTTGAACTCCGGATGATACATCTTTTAAAGTCTCTTTCTCTTCCGAGCTGTCCACCTTCACCAGTTTCTCTGCAATTTTGGACACATGCTCCAGATGATTCAGGTCACTTTCGTCCCGAACTTCCCACGACTCGTCTAGTAGGAGAGACTTCGAAGTCAGGTAGTCGGCAGCCTGGTTATATTCTCGCTTCAGATGTACGAAACGGATCTTTCGGAACTTATCTTTCAGAGTCTCCGCCTCCGCGAGATGTTTCTGGAGATGTGGTTGGTTGCAGTTGATTAACCCCTGGACTTGTTGAATTACAATCCTGGAATCACCAACCACTACCAACTCATCGATACTCCGGTTGGACGCCATCAGCATGCCCTTCAGAAGTCCATGATAATCCGCGTCATTTACTGTGACGTTATCCAAAGTAAAACCACGAGCTTCGAGGACCTTCCAACCAGGCAGTTTCCACAGGATACAACCACAACTTCCTTTCCGGGTGGATGTCTTAGCAGCTCCATCAAAATTCAGGACGATACCTTCGTAATCCGACTCCAACATTTCGATACTCATCACTGGAGGTTTCCGGATGCGTCCCTTGAGTGGAATCAGCGATTCCGAAATTTCGTCCAAATGTTCACGCGGAGTGATGCCGGCACCCATAATAGCCGCTAAACCATCTTCGTCCTTTTGAACTTTTCGAATGTCCAAGTCCCAATGAGATAAGGCAAGTCCCCAGGGCACACAGCGCCCATCGGCAGACTTTGAATTGATCACCCATTTCAAAACAGAATAACGGGTGTAGACAATCAACTTGGACTGTTCAACCAAACTCCGGAAAACTTGAAGCACTCTCAAGATCGCAATGACCTCCTTTTCCGCAATGTGATACCGTAACTCGGAATCATTCAGAACTCGTCCAGTATACCTGACCGGATGAATCATCCCGTCATATTCCTGGGCGAGGACTGCGCAGGCGGCCCAAGCATTGGCGTGAGGAATAATCACAAACGGTCGGGTTCGGTCCGGATGACGCAGTAGCGGGGTCGAAATGATCTTGTGCTTCAAAAGTCCAAATGCTTCTTTGGCTTGGTCCAAATTCCGCCCTGCCTTGATCTGTTCGTCCGAAAGTTCATACAGAACTGCTGCGACCACCGGAAAATCTTCAATGAACTTGTGATAATAATTCAAACTCCTGAGGAACGACTGACGCCTTTCAGAGGGGTCGGAAACGGAAGGTCCAAAACACCCTTTGCGATTTTCGGAGTAGCTCGAATACCTTCAGCACTTATCTCATGAGACAAGTATGGGATCGTCAATTTTCCAAACTCACTCTTCGGAAGACTCACCGAGATGTTCCAGTATCTGAGTCGAAATAGCAATGCATTCAGATCTTCACACAACTGGTCCCAAGTTGGAGCACCATGGGCGATGTCATCGATATAGGAACTTCGTCCCAACACCGGACTCATCTGAGACGGGGCAGGTATATTCCGCTGAAACACAGTCATAGTATCCGAAAGATTTGGGACTTGGAATCCAGCATCATGATGACCTTGGCCATTCATTACCTTCCGGAAGATTCAGTTGTAAGAACTCCAAAACTTCAGAGTCCACTTGGACTTCCTCTTCAGGAGGCAATCTGACGAATCCCCACAGGCAGTTGTTAATTACTGCTTGATAAACCAGTGGTGCATTTTTGAGTCCAAATGGCATACGAATCCATTGGAAATGTCCGAATGGACATACGAAAGCTGAAATCAACTTTGCACGTTCCGACATTCGGATAGCCCAAAATCCACTTGTCATGTCGAGACTCATAAACCACATTGCACTTTCGAAACCGATTAGAAGGTCGTCGATCAGCGGTAACGGATAGTTCGACAACAAGATGAACGCATTCACGACTCGATAATCAATACACATCCGGATATCGACTCCATTCTTCAAGACGATAACGATCGGTGATGCCCAAGGAGATTCCGAATGTTCGATCAGTCCGGTCTCCAAAAGTTTCTTGAGCAACTCGTACACCTTGACGGCCAAATGAGGTGCAATCGACCGTGGTCGTTGTGCAACAGGTTTAGCATCTCCAACATCCAAGTCGCAAATCACACCTCTCGCCAGAGCCGGGGCTGCATTACCGTCCCCTAAGAAAATCTTCCGATGACGTTTCAGAATATTGCGGAGCTTACGCTCTTCTTCTGGAGTCGTCTTTCCGGGTTCTCCAACGTCCGCCTTCTCGATGTCACAACTTGGAGCCAACTCATGTACTTCGGGAAGCATGACCAGTTGGTCCTTCAATTGGGACAACATGTCACTTCCCTCATGTACATACACGGCTGGTTCCTAATTCAACTCTTCTGCACTCACGTGCAAACACCGGGTGAACTTGGTTTCCAATCTCCGAATGGCTCGATTCAACATGTCTGACTGGACATTCTCTCCAAAAGATCTCCTAGGGGGTTCGAATTCTTCCTCCAGAGCCATATCTTCTGAAGGGTCGTCCCCTGTCAAGTCCTCATCCACAGTAATCGCATCGAAGAATTCATCATCATCCGAACTTTCAAAAACGGACCCATCATCTCCATCCGGAACTTCATCACAAGTTTCGTGTTCTTCAGGATCTGGCTCCACAACTCGCGGAGGGTCGTCAGGTTCTGAAATGGTCGGGAGTTCTTCTCGAACAGAATCATCAGGAATTTTCGGGGGTGGAACTTGAAGTTGGACCATGTGCACATTTGAGCTTCCTCGGGGTGGCCTTACCAACAATTTCTTGGGCCACGAGTAGGTTGTTCTCTGGACACATGGTGGTCCGGACTCGGACAGCATCTGCATGTACTTCTGTTGTCGGAGCTGCTCTTGTCTGGAGTTGGTATTCTCATAGATCAGGACCTCCCATTCTCGATACCTCCGAAGTCCTGGCCTCACAAAACGTCCAAAAGGATAACATCCGTACTCCACAATCTGGGCGACTGTGGTGTTTGGTCCCATCCAGACGTCCTTCTCCGAAATATTCACCACTCGAACGGCGACTGCCCAAGATCGGGCACCATAAATAAGCTGCGTCGGTCACCACGCCCAGCCCACACAACTTCACGTTGTGGATTACTCTGGCCATAATTGATCCGGATGACAGCTTGCTCGCCCGGTTGGAGGCATATCGTCCCTGATGGTCGCACATCCAGCCGAAGTCCTTTCCTTTGTTGGTCGAACGTTCTTCCGGACAACATCACATTCTCTTCATCTGGAAGTTGCACCAAGCCTTCTCGAACACACAATCGGACTCCAGCCGAATACATGAAGTCCATTCCGAGAAGCATGCCAACACCTTCGCCGATGTTGGCAACCCACAATTCCAAAACATACACCACGTTCAGTCCCAAAGTCACCTTCACTTCAGTCCGAGCAGAGATGATTGTCGGCACTCCTCCCAATCCGGACACCCGGAGCTGCTTCTGAAAGTCCAACTTGAGTTTGAGTCTACGCGCAAGATCCAAACTCAGCATACTTACTGAAGCTCCGGAGTCCAAAAGAATCTCTGTCCGACAGTTGTTCACCGCACCATGTACCATAGCAACCCTTTTCGAATTCTCCGAACGATGTTCCTCCCACCATCCGTAACTCTCACTAGGTTTGAGCCTGAACTCGACAGGAGTGTCATCCGTGTTATCTGGATGCCAGTCGTCTAAAAGGTCAGGGTCATCACCAACTGGAGTGGGGTCTTCTTTCGGGAAAATGGTCATGCATTGATGGTTAACTTGTCGTCTCAACTCAGGTCCAACGTACGCTAAAACACACAATTCTGGGGTTTTCTTGAGCCCGGCGCGTTCTGGATCCCCATCCAGCGGGCTTAGTGGTTTAACGGTTTCTCCCCAGAATCGGCGTCCGGATCCAGAAGTTGATTCCGGATGGCGGTCGGCAGGTCCAGCGCACCTTGTTGGATGAGACTCTTGATGTCTTGGAGTGCCTTGTACTCTCCACATGATCCTTCGTGATACCGGTGACAATAGTCACATTGGCGAGTCCAGCAGAATCGGACCGGATGTCCTTTCTTATGACAACGTTCGCACTCGATGTCAGCCCAACAGTCCTCCTTGACATGCCCGAAGTTTCGACAATTCTCGCAGAATCTTGCGGAGTAAGTCGGGCTTTTGAAACCATGTCGTTTGGTGTCCGGATGGTCTCCAGGTGATCGAGGTTTCCACCCAGAATCTTCGAGAATCTTGTATACCGCGTTCGAAAGATCGTCCATAGTCAGGAAAGAGTCATCCGGACCGTCATCAGTCTTCGAAGTAGTCGAGGTGGACATGGTCTCCGGTGGTGGATTCTTTTCCTCATCTTGGGACCTCACATGTCGATCGTCATCTTCCGAGCCTTCATCATCTCGAGCGAGGTATGCTCTACCTGTCCGCTTGGACCGGAACTTGTCACGAGGAACGTTGTCTGCCCGGAAGTCTCGCTTCGGAGGTGGCGTATCATATTCGTCATCCAAAGTCAAGTCTTCATGCTGCCGTAAGACGTACTCGACATCTTTCAAGCTTCGGAGTCGTTGTCCTTGGAGCGTCATCCGAAGTCTGGAGTCCAGAAGTTTCTTGAGGAACACCTTCAAGTGACTTTCGCGCTGTTTACTCGATCCATCGATGTCGACTCCAGCTCGACCACCTTGTTGAGTCGGTAGTTGAAATCCAGTGGAGACTCGTTCTTCTTTTGGACCATCGTATAGTAACGTTCAGCGTCGGAAGTCTTCGCCTTGCAGTATCGCTCCTTGAACGCCTTCAGAAAATCCTTCCACTTCCGGCGAACCTTCGGAGTCAGATTGGCGCGCCAGTTCCGGACAGCAGGGGACAACTTCAATTTCATTTCGTATATCTTCACGCTGTCTGTTCAGCCTCCTTGAACTGACAAACTTTGGAACCTTTCCAACCATCTCATCCGAGTGGCCAGCGGCGCCTTCTCGTCAAAATCTTCCAGAGTGCTCGCATTCACAAACGGCTTGAACAGGTACGTAGTGGTTCCATTCGGGCCGGTCGTAGTCGTAACTCCGGGAGATGTGTCTTCGAAAGAGCTGCTATCTGAACTTGGGGAGTCGGAGTCACTGCCAGAGTCGGAGCTCGAACTGGACGAGCTTGGATCGTCCGAAGGCCGTCTCCGTCTGGAGACTGACCGCTTAGAAGACTGGCCCTTACTTGACGATGAGCCCTTCCTCGGCGCGTCTGTCCCATTCCTCGACGCCCTTCTCCGGGACCCATCGCCTGATGCTTCTCTTCGAGGTCTTACTTCCGATGATCTTCTCCGTTCGGGGTCGCTTGCCCCCCTTGCCTTGCCGTCATGGTGCTTCCTGGACTCAGGAGTCTTGGACGTCTTCGTCTCACCAGAAACAACTTTGAGGGCGGCGGCCAGTTGAGCGGCAAAAGCTTCGTCAGGATTCCGAACATCTGTTTTCTGGGATTCCGTATGGGACGTGCTCTGGGATGGGGCACTGGATACTGGGTGTAAAGTTGCCAAATCAGAAGATGTCCCACCTTGAGTTGCACTAACGGACGGTCCTGACGTCTTTGCCTTTAAGTCGCGAATTTGCGTGGCCAAGAACTTCTGCACCGCCGTCGACATCTCACGCTCCTTCTTCCTCGCAGCCTCGGACGCCTCCAGCTCGCGCTGAAGGTCGAACACCTTCCGGTCATCAGACGAGTTACGCTTCGACTTGGTGCTCTTCTTCTTATGACGTTACTCTCTGGATAAACGCTCTGAGGAATGATCTTCATCAGGACGTGGCTCTGCTGGGACGACTTGCGTAGTGGTAAACACTTGAGTCGGCTCCTGCTTCGGGAACATCCCTTGAATCCTCGAGTCCAGCAAGCGCTCTAATTTGGAATCCAGGTCGCTTGACATCTTCTGTAGTGCCGACCCTTGCTGGTCTTCCATTCGTGCCATCACCTTCTGGAGCTGGAACATCGTGTTCAGCGCGACTTGTGTGGAACCAGAGCTAGCTGACTTGGACGAACGCTCCGACCTGGCAGGTTCACTGGGACTCTCACGACGTCGGCCTTCAGGCTTCAGTTCATCATGTGCCTCAGGAGATCTGGCTTGACGGGCTTCTCGAGCTGCCTCTCGCCGTTTTGGAGACGGCTTGGCACGCTTCTTCTTCTGCAGGTCAACCATCGAGTCTGGTACGGCATCATTGCGACTCACATCCTCACGGGCTCCACTTGGTTTTCCATGCGTGATCTGGAATGTCATCCCAGACTCCATGGACATTGGTCCTCCGAAGCTCCGAGCTGACATCGCCATGGGCGCGAATCTGGAAAAGGGCATATGACTGCCCCCACTTCTACTCATCCCGAATCCCGAAGAGTCCGAAGTGCTTTCTCGCGAAGTCCGTGATCCGGATGTAGCGCTCGCCATAGACTCACTGGAACCTCCTGAAGAGGCAAACATGCTCGAGGATCGAGCCGAGTTTGTACGTTCCGACGAGACTCTGCTGGATGACATGGCGCTTCTGGACGACCGATCACCCTGGCTCGCTTCCAGATTCCGCAGTACCGATGACGGCACAGACGGCAGCGAAGATGACGCGGGCGACGGGATGGACGATGGCGCTCTGGGCATGACACGTTGAAGACGTTTCGGCTGGACCTCTCCTTGGGGTGGCCCCCTTGGACTTCTTGTCTTACGGAAACCTGCCAACTGGAGCTGTCTCGCAAAGTCTCGACCGAATAGTGAGGTCTCGTAATCCGAAATGACAACACTTTCACCATGACGAAACACTTCAGGATGTTGTTGATATAATCCTTGTCTTCCAGAAGTCTCCAAAATTCTGGTGTACGCGTATGCACGGAGCATAACTTGTCTCCACTCGATCATCTCAACCACAAGCAACCGAAACACGTCACCAACCACTTGTCGAACCAAATCCGGGTGGACCTTGAACACTCGCGTCCTAAACCATCCTGGAACCAAGTTGACGAAACTGAACCCAGCCTCGAATAGCATCGTTTGAAGAACAGCGATACACTCTCGGGGCGAAAACTCCGCAGGCGGGATCAGCGCGCCTTGGACATCCTGAACGAATCCAAACGTCCGGCGTTGTATCTGCAACTTTGAGATCCAAGCGTCAGTCTGAGCCGGCATTAGGATGCGACGGTTCAGGTATTCCGAAGTCATCGCAGCGGCCCCGATGAACGGTTCGCACTCCAGGTAGACTTGCGGCCAGCCATGATGGAACTCAGGTGGATAGTTCCTTTCGGAACTGTCCTGCTCCCAGCGTCGGACTTGAGCAGCCACATACTCCTTCGCTTGAACATCAGTCATTAGGGGTTCAGGTGACATCCGTCCACCTTCTGGAGCTTCATGCATCTGAGTGTCTGAGATGTCAAAACGGGGCGCTGCTTGGGCGGGCACCACAGGCACCTCCGAAAAACGCCGGTCATCCGGAAGCGGCGAATCTTCCGAAATTAATTGCGGCATCTCCACTTCCATAGCGTCCGGCTGAGATACAACCTCGTCTTCAAGCACAGCTTCTTCACGAACTGGCGATAACGGGCGCACTTCAGTTTTGACTTCTGTCTTGAACTGCGATGATTCTTCTCGGGCGTCCCCGACCGGAGCCATTCTTCCAGGTGAAGGAGAGTCCGGAACTCGATCCTCCATGGGGGACTCCATTTCGACAGCTTCTTCATCAGACACGTCTGCTCCAGAGTCTTCAGCCTCATTTGAGACGGCGTCATACTCTTCTCCATCGGACTCCTCCAGGCCGGAGTCGTCCACCAGTGCATCATCCGGACGCCTTTCGATGTCGGATTCAGACACTTCTTCTTCTTCGTCCGGATCCTCGTCGAACCCAGACTCCTCCTTCTCAGGATCACCTTCTTCTCCCAAAGACTCTTCCGAGCCACTATCCTCCTGGCTCGCGTGGTGCGCGTCCAGTTGATCTGGTTCAGACTCTTCTTCTTCTTCTTCCAGTGATTCCTTCGCTTCCTTGGCCTCCAGAGCAGCCTTCCGCTTCGCAGCATTCGCCTGACGATTTCTTCTGATAACTGCATCCAAATCTTCATGCTCATCAGGCTGCTGCCCCTTCAACCGACGCGACGATCTCGTAGTCATTCCACTTAGAGACGCGTCGCCTCCTCCTTTGCGCGTGCTTCCACTTCCACTTCCAGTCATAACAACCACACTTGGAAAGTTAGCAAGCAATCAATCCCCCAAAACTAATCAACAAAATATAAAAAGATAACTCGGTGATATCCTCGGTTCGAATCCGGGCACGCGCACCAGCTGTGGCGAAGTGGGTGAACACTTTTGACCGCCCAGGGGGTTGCGTATAGCGTGCCGTCCAAAAGGAACTACCCAGACACTAAAAACTCCAAAAGAGAGTTAGTAGTCAGGTGTCCAGTTGGAGTGAGTCAGCACCACCTTCCGGTGTCCAAATGAGTGTCCGGAAAGTGGCTTGGCGTGTGACCTTGTGACTACCCTCGTAGGTGTCGTTTGTCTTCGAACGCGAGGAGTCTGCACCGAAAGTGTTATCTCCAAAAGATTGTAGAACTAGATCCGGACGGAGAGTGCTAACCAAATAAACACTTCCCAAACGGTGGTTAATTAGTCCGAAAATGGGTAAGCACTTATGAGCAAAGTACTTTCCCTCCAACAGTTAACCAAATATACAAGAGAGTTAAGCCAAAATATACAACCGCTTCTTATTCTTTTCGGCCCTCGAGCGGTGGGCACTCCAAATGCCAGTACGACTAGAGCAAAGTCCGGAACACTGGCACAGTTCCGGGGCTCTTTAAACAGCGCACCACTTCTGATAGATTCACTAGGAATCTCCAGAAGAATAGAATCCAATATATATGTCCAAAATACTATGTAGTATTTAAGAACACACACAACCAATACAGTCCAAACACACAAGCAGTCAAATCAATCAATTTTAGGGGTGACTACCACTAACCTCCCAAAACGCAGTTATAATATGAAATAATACCCGAAAGTATCAACTGGAATATGAAATGGAAGGGGTCACGCCCGGGATACGCCGCCCGGATCACCTTTCCAACTTGGTCTTACCCTGGCGGAGATTCACGCGGCGGTGACGCTTGTCGACGCGGCCTGACGCTTGTTCGGCTACACGTGAAGCCCTCTTCTCGAGGCTGGTCCACGGCTCCTCACAGTGTGTCTTGGGAACACCTTCCAAGACTTTGCACTTGCGCCCTTGGTGGCAAATTGAACTCTCTTTAATGTATAATAGCTAGCACTAGCTAAACATGCAAAAATATACTTGGTTTCACTATGTAGTAGGGGCGTCTCATCAGGAAGAGGCTTGCGTTTCAGTAGAATACCATAGAGTCAAAGAACACGGAAGAATTCCAGCTGGCTCCGGACACATCATCGTCGGTCGTCTTGGTCGGTCGGAAATATATGGCCTTGAGTATACCCGAGACTCAACCAGGATACTGGGTACAAACCAGACAGTCTCCGATAGTCAAACGTTAACCTCCACTTCGAACCTTCGACTTGATAATTTGGGTCTCGCATATACTCCAAAAATAAAACCCCTTGGTCATGGCGTTACCGAACAGTCACTTGGTTTCGGTGTTCGAATCATCTGGAGTGCATCTTCCGGAGTATGTCAGGATCTTTTCAAGTCGTTTCCATCTTTTGGAGTCGGCAACCCCTTCCCAGGCTTGCCCTTGTCCCTTGGCACCCACAATTGTGCCTTAACCCTGAAATCATTTGGACCAGTAATATCGTCAATGCCGCTCTGGCTCTGGGAACCGGCAGTCCATAGAAAATTTGCAGAGTCACAGCTTCACACGAAGGTATCAAGAAGACTATAAGATGACGAAGAAAGACATTATCGAACACTCTGTTCGATCGAAGCGGCCAAAACACCAAAGGCTCGGTTGTCGTGGGCCAGCCGCTTCGTCCGTCGCAACCATCTCGTCGGGTACATAGCGCTGTACCCAAAGCAGTCAACTCATTTGACACCTTTTCCTGCAATCGTGACTACGAAACCCAAGATACGATGGAGTTTGCGACGATCACAACCATACAACACTTGCGAATGTGTGCGCAACCAAAAGCGAGGTTGTTGAAGCCTCGCTGGACACTCTAGACGACACCAAAGACGGCCTGCTGTTTGGGAGCCAGCAATGTCCAATTCTGATTGACAGTGACGGTGATGACGACTGTTTGAATGGTAAACTCGTGGCAAACGGAAACCTGGATCTCCTGCATACTATCGATGATATATGTACTATCACTGAACGGCGCTTCAACTGCGATCTCGAGCGCATGAATTTCATGAAGCTGTTTCGAAACGAGCAAATAGTACAGCAGAACCACATTAAGATAACGAGAAGATCCACCATTGGGATGATAAAATTGTAATGCATGCAACAACGAGACGATTGATATGCTTTAGTTGCAACAAATAATAATAGGGAATCAATGGCTATTGCATTAGTGAACCATGTCTTCCCTAAATTCAACTATGGCGTATCTCCTTTCTGTTCTTCTTATTCTTCTTCGTTTTGTTCGAGCGCTTGAGAGGCGATGGGGCAATACGATAAAGAGCATGCACCTTCGTCACGTACTCCACATGGTTAAGCGGCTCCAAATAACACGGATGGTCTTGGGATTCGGTGAAGCCGTCGATGATCAACGGTGGTTGATTCAGGCCGCGCGCAACCAATGTGACACAGTGTTCGATGACGTCATGTGCGATATGAGCGATGTAGTAGCCAGGTGTCAACGCCAGAGCGATTTCTTCAAGCTTTGTAATGGACGGTACGGACTGGTTCAGCTGCTTCTTGAACAACTCAACGTAGTCCAAATGAACGTCATCCCGACGAAGGAACTTGAAGAAGGCGTCGATGTCTCGTGTCAATACACCGTCAGGAAAATCGTTTTTCTGCTCGGCGCAGAACCTGCTCCAGTGGTCACGGTTGACCAGTTCTAAACGCCCTAGTCCGAAACATGCGCCTTGGGACGCGAAGAGGAAGCAAAGACTCTCCTCCGAGTATGCTGCGCCACGATACGTCGTTCCATAAAATGTGTTGAACGACAGGGAGCTGCCGCACTTATTCACTTGGTCGATGCCCCAGAAGACGCCTGTCAGGTTTTCCGGCCACTCCCAGCTCAACTGACATGGCTTGACATCCGATTCCACAAGATAGGACACGTGTGTGTGTGTGGGGGGGGGGTCCGTGCCGATCAATCAGCTTCCGAATGTTGTAGACAACGTCGGGATCTATAGCAGCCTTCGGGGCGAAAGTATTGTGGCAGTTCGCGGATGGATGCCGTGCAGGAGGTGACGAAAGACGAGGTCGCTTCTTGATTTTCAGTGACGCACGGATAAGGTTGACCACTGCCAACTGCACGTTGGGAGAGTGACAGATTTCTTGCCCGACGCGGTGAGGTTGCCGATGGAGCTTGGCACGGTAGGTTGCCGATGGAGCTTGGCACGGTATGGGGAACATACGCTTCTGCTTACAAGTGCTGTTCCGTTTATAACAATATTTTGAAAAGTCTCACAGGTATACACTAGCCCTGTCCATATATCCTACCCTGGACTATCTATAGACATGCGACCTTGACCTACCCCACCCAAATCAACTACGCTGATTCCCAATATATTATAAAAACATATGTTTCAAGGCTACTTTTCGACAAAACCATGTTTTTGTCTATACAAACTTCTAGTAATTTTCATAAATTTTAATTATCGATAAAGTCGAGAATATATGGTCATTCCTGAAGTACAAACATCTAAACGAGTCAACGCTTCCTCCCATTGGTTCGGTCTTCCAACCATTCATGATGCCGCACACCATCTCTGAGCGAATCGAAATCCTGATTGCTATGAAGGAGCAGAAGAAGAATGCATCGGCATTAAATATCGCAAAGTGGTCAGTGGAAGATTGGGCTTTAAAACTCAACACCCCTCGCGCTACGTTGTGTGGGCATATTGAAGAAGAACTTTTCTCCACAGACGCCGATCCAGATTCGAAGCGTGCGACAATCCCTGGAAACCCGGCCCTGACCAAGCAACTTAAAGTCTCCGTTGCGCAACTTGTGCGCCAAAGGTATCAAGAAGACTATAAGATGACGAAGAAAGACATTATCGAACACTCTGTTCGATCGATTGCCGTCGAAGCGGCCAAAACACCAAAGGCTCGGTTGTCGTGGGCCAGCCGCTTCGTCCGTCGCAACCATCTCGTCGGGTACATAGCGCTGTACCCAAAGCAGTCAACTCATTTGACACCTTTTCCTGCAATCGTGACTACGAAACCCAAGATACGATGGAGTTTGCGACGATCACAACCATACAACACTTGCGAATGTGTGCGCAACCAAAAGCGAGGTTGTTGAAGCCTCGCTGGACACTCTAGACGACACCAAAGACGGCCTGCTGTTTGGGAGCCAGCAATGTCCAATTCTGATTGACAGTGACGGTGATGACGACTGTTTGAATGGTAAACTCGTGGCAAACGGAAACCTGGATCTCCTGCATACTATCGATGATATATGTACTATCACTGAACGGCGCTTCAACTGCGATCTCGAGCGCATGAATTTCATGAAGCTGTTTCGAAACGAGCAAATAGTACAGCAGAACCACATTAAGATAACGAGAAGATCCACCATTGGGATGATAAAATTGTAATGCATGCAACAACGAGACGATTGATATGCTTTAGTTGCAACAAATAATAATAGGCAATCAATGGCTATTGCACTAGTGAACCATGCAGCGGGGCTGCGTAGGTGTGCACGGCACAGAGGAAGTTTAGTTGACTCGTAGAGTTCTGCTTGCAAGGCACTAGCCTTCGGTTCTATACAAGAACCAAGTAGTCCACTAAATACGGGACTCACACAACCAGTGTCCATATAATAAAGCAACTAATACTAATTATGTAAGATGCAAACTGAATTATATTGACTTTTATTGCCCTAGTCCTAAATGTAATGGATTTAGTATCTAGCATACTAAATCCTAATCAAAATGCAATGTGTGGCTCTCAGCCACACACACACACACACACACCCCTCACATGGGTACATGTGACGTGTGAGATACGATGTGTCATACACCGATCTATGACGTGTGACCTGGCCGGTGTATATACCACACCAAGTGTAGCCAAGGCGCGCAGCGCCGTGTAACCCCGTTACACCCTCCCCCACCAAACCGTGGATACGCGGTATCTACAACTGCAGGCATAACTGCCTTGTCAAGGCCTGTCATCGGCAACTTTCCGATAAAGGAAATCTCTCGACGAGAGTGCGTGTGCGCGCTGGCTCAACGAGCACATTCTCCAATTCTCCCCAGCGACCCTACCGCTCCTCGGGTGTCCCGTGTCCTGGCGTCTCCGCCTCAGCGCCTCTGCGCTTTCCTGCCTGAGCCCCCGGCTCCTCTTACGCTCTCCGCTTCGGAATATTTCGCGGCGTCTCGCCTTCGCTACGGAGCGATGTTCAAGGGCAGCCCGACTACAAGTGGTAGCGGTGGCTCGCCGTTCGAGTACTCGATAGCGTCGCCGACGCGCGACCCACGTCGCTCTCCTGCTGAGGACGGCGAGGTCGAAGTGGACTATGAGGAGTCCGAACAGGGCGATGCCCCTGCGTCTCCTGCTCCTGCGAGCTCTCGGACGACTCGATCTGAGCTGCGCTCTCCCCGTGATCCGCGTCGGTACACGCTTCCTCGGCAGCTGCATCAGCCCAATCCATTCCCGGAGGGACCTTCGAGCCTCGTGCTCAACGCGTTGCGCAACGCTCCGCCACTTCCTGCTCGTGATGAGACACCCGGGAGCGTCGAAGACGCGATCACCAACCCTCTGGATGATGCACAGGAGGCCTCTATGAGCGGTGCTCCAGAGTCACGTCGACCGGTCCTACGGGACATCGTGGGGACTTCGTCGCGACGCGACTACGGCTTCGAGCCTCGTGACCCTGCCGAGCAGGTGAAACAGTTAATGGCGCAGGCAAACCTGCACGGATACGCCATAGGCGCTGCACCTCGCACGGCGGCTGGGAACCAGCAGCGGCAAGGGCTCCATGAGCGTTTCCTGACCCCGCAGGTATGCACACTCGCCGAGTATCGGCAACGCTTGGATAAGCAACGACGACGCGAGTCTGTGCCTCAGATGAGGACGTATCCGCTCCTACTCCAGACCGGAGAGACGGCCAGGAACTATATGTTCCATGTGGCCACTTGGGCCGAAGCTTCACGGAAGCTCGCGTCGTTCGATCGGCTCATGGAGAGCTGCTCCGAGGTGGACGTCCGCCTCGCCCGAGGTCTGCTCTTCCAATACGCGAAGCTACGCGTGCGGCCCGGCCGCTTTTCTCGTCACACGACGGCAGTGGCTCCCGCCTCTCAGGCCACTATCCCTGCTTCGCAGGACGCTCCTCCAGTCTCCGAAGGAGAATCACTGGCTGTGCCAGCCACGGACCAGAGCCTGAGCTCGGCTGCTAGCAGGTCAGCTTCTCACAATAGTGGTGAGAAGCGAGTGTCGACCGAGTGGTCGACCTCGAGCCCTTCGGGCGCCTCCGGTCTTCGCGATCAAAAGCGTTCACGACGTCAGGGCAGTCCTGCCTCAGGGGCCCTTCAAACTCCCACGAGTTTTGGGAATGAGGATACCCACGCCACTTCACCAGATACTGGTTTTGACTACGGTGGCGACGCCGCGTCATCAGGCGCTCCACGTGGTAATGCTCATCGAGCAACGGCGGAGGAGGCCGATTCACTGCGGGACGCAATACTCGATGAGTATGATGAGAGCTATTTGTCGCAGCGCGCCTGGTATCAACTCGATCGCTCGATCGGTACTCTCCAGAGTCAGACTCAGTCTCTTCAGGGGAACATGGAGAGCGTTTGGCATTCGCATGCCCGTCTCGCTCATGACATAAAGGAAATTGAAAGCCGGGTGGCTTGGCTCGAAGGGCCTCAGTCCCTGACTGCTCGCCTGCACCAGCAGGAGCTTCAGCTCGCTGAGCTGCGGGGTCAGGTGGCGATGCTGCTGCAGAGGACGCAGCCTGCGCGTGTGCCTTCGGCGCTAGCGCCTCCGCGCTCACCCCCGCGGGGTCCCGATATGGCTTGAGTAAGCCGACGTAGAACACAGGATGTGTTCGCATCCGCTTCGGCAAGTCCAGCGTGTATGCCAGGCCCTTCTTGGCCACGACCGTGAACGGTCCGATGAAGCGCAGACGCAATTTCGTCTTAAAGACGGCCGACACTGCATGTGTAGGTAGGTTCTTAGCGTTTAATAAAACTTGGTCACCGACCTTGAATTCCCACACATTGCCTCTGCCTTTTGCATCAGCTTGTTCCTTTTGAACATCTTGACTTTCAGCCATCGCGTCACGCACACGTCGTAAGACGCTCAATCTCGTCGAGAGGAAGTCATCGACTTGTTTACGAACAGCAAGAGGGCTGACATCAGCAAGCTCGGAGTCGAGCGACGGCAGAGCCTCTCCCCCACCAAGCCCAAGGCTACCGTGTGGCGGAGTGAGCCGGACGCACGGATGCGCAAGGCCGTTCACGTAGAACGGGGTGAAGCCTGTCGAGGCATGCACCGCGTTGTTCATTGAGAACTCAACGAGAGGGAGCATAGCGCTCCAACGCTTCGGCGTTTCAGCGCATACGCTGCGGAGGATGTCCTCCAGGACGCGATTCACGCGCTCAGTCTGACCATCGGTCTGCGGATGATCCGCCGTGGACATGTCCAGTCGAGTGCCAAGCACCTTAAAGACGGACGCCCAGAAGTGACCCGTGAAACGGGGGTCTCGATCCGAGACAATGGTCTCTGGCAGCCCATGCTGGCGGAAGACCCGATCGATAACGATCGTCGCTGTACCAGCGCCACTGACGGTGTCCGGCACAGCCGCTAGGTGAGCCATCTTGCTCAGACGGTCAACAAAGACCACCACGCCCGTGTTGCCTGCCGAGTCCTTCGGCAGGCCAAACACAAAGTCCATACTCATGGACTACCAACACCCAGAGGGTACAGGCAAGCTCGCCAAAGGCGCTGCCGCATGCGGGGAGGGTTTAACCCGCTGACACGTCTCGCACGTGTGCACATATGTGCTGACCCACTTGTACATCTTCGGCCACCAGTACATGGAGCTCACTGAGCCGTAGGTCTTCTCGCGACCGAGGTGGCCGCTTGTTGGCGTGTCGTGGGCCTCATAGAGGGCGCGATACTTCAGGTCCTCATCGTGAGGAACCACCACACGTGGTGGGTCATCCTGACCCGTGCTGTAGTACAGCAGACCGCCTTCCAGGCTATAGCGTTGGAGTCTCGCCTTTAGGCGTCGTGACAGAGTCACTTTTGAGTCCTAAAACTCATCGCTCCCTAGAGCTTGAAGCAGCGCGACACATGAGTCGTCCTGAGCGTACGCTGCTCGAACCATGTCCGTCACGGACGACGTCACCGAGGTGACATGAGATAACTTATAGTCCGGGCGACGTGATAACGCGTCAGCGAGGACGTTCTGCCTGCCAGGCTTGTACTTCACCTCGAAGTTATACTCCGCAAAGAAGGAGAGCCATCGGGCCATCCTCTGCGAGAGGTGAGGCGACTGCGTCGCTGTGCGTAGTGACGCATGATCCGTGTAGATCACAAACGGCTTGGAGCCGAGCAGGTGAACCCTGAATTTGACGAGAGCGTACTTCATCGCAAGTAGCTCCTTGTCATGAACTGGATAGTTCTTCTCAGCAGCCTTGAGCTGTCGCGACTCAAACGCAATGACGCGTTCGCGCCCTTCGGCGTCCGCTTGTAGCAAAGCACTGCCGATGGCAAAGTCCGAGGCGTCACAGACGACAATAAACGGACGAGCGGGGTCTGGCAGCGCCAGTATCGGTGCCTGAAGCAGGCTATCCTTGATACAAGTGAACGCATTCTCGTGCTCGGTACGCCATACCCACTCGGCATCCTTCTTAAGGAGATCCGTCAGTGGCCGAGCCAACTCAGCGTAGTTCTCGCTGTACTTGTGCAAGTAGTTGGCCAAACCCAGCCACTTACGCAAGTCCTTCTGGTTCAAGGGAACCGGCCAATCCACAATGGCCTTGACCTTCGCTGGATCAGCACGAAGGCCATGCTTCCCAATGAAGCACCCTAGGAAGGGGATTTCTTCCGCGCCAAAGACGCACTTGTCTGCGTTGGCGTACAGCTTGTTCGTGCGCATGCACTCGAGCACAGCTCTCACGTGTTCCACGTGCACCTCAACGTCAGTCTTGCCGTGTTCGGCCTGACTGTGGACGAACACGTCGTCAAAGTACGTTTGTGCGAATGCCCGTAGGGGCCTGAACAGCTGCGTCACTAGACGATTGAACGTTGCGGGCGCGTTCGAGAGCCCTTGGGGCATGACGAGCCACTCCCAGAGCATACCGCTCGGGGTGCTCACCGCTGTAAGTGGAATATCACTGGCTCGCATGAGCAGCTGATAGTAGCCATCGACTAAGTCGAGCGCACTGTACATGGTGCAACCCACCATGTTGTTCTGATGAACGTCTTTCCTAGGAATCGGCGTCTGCGCCGGAATCGTGGCAGCGTTGAGCTTGTTAAAAGCGTGAACGATACGCCACTTGCCATTCGGCTTTCTGACACAGAACGTTGGCGCGGAGTGCGGAGACTTGCTCTCGCGCACGAGACCCGCCGCGTGCTTCGCACGGAAGAAGGCGTCAATGACGTCGCATTGCTCTTTAGGAAGAGGCCACTGTTGGGTCACGCAGTATTTAGTTCCCGGAACTAAGTCGATCTCGTGACGAACGCCTCGGTCAGGAGGCAGGCCACTCGGTGGTTCCTTCGAGACAACGTCTCCATATTCCTTCAGCAAGGAGTAGAAGGGATCCGAGGGACTCTTGAGGATCTCCGATCCACTCCTGGCGCTCAGCGCTTTCTTGACCTCGGCCAAGACGGACTCGTCAACGAGGGACGATGAGTTTAACTCCTCTTCAGGTCGAACGATGACCACCTCGGCGAGTTCGCCAGCCTTCAAGGCATCGCCAAAGTCGGCGAACGACATCTCCTCTAGCTCAAGGAGCTTGTCAACACTTGGCAGTCCGTCCAGCAGGACGCTGCCTTCGGCACTGCCGTCCACTCCATCAACCAGAGTGTATAGCTGCCCACAGCCCTCCTGTGCGTTGACACTAAATGTCACGGACGACTCAGACGCAGAGCGTCTCGCCCATAGGGCCTTACGACGTCGTCGCCTAGTCGACGAACGTCCACTTGACGGAGTACGTGCCGCCGCACAGGTTATGGCCTTGCCCGGCCCAGTGTCAGTGACACTCAGTGACTGACTCGGTCTACCGCCGACGTCACTAGACGGAGTACGTGCCGCCGCACAGGTTTCGGCCCCTTCAGGCCCAGTGTCAGTGACACTCTGCGATCCACTCGGTCGACGACCGATGCCGCTCAGCGGAGTACGTGCCGCTGCACAATCAATGACCGTAACTAGTGTTGGTATTTACCCCGGTAATTACCGGGTAATTAGGTAACTGGGTAAATCGCGGTAATTACCGCTAGGTAATTACCTTTGGGTAATTTCGGGTTTGATTTTAAAACTGACAATAACAAGACAAAAAATTACCAATGCCCGCACGTGGGGCTTAGAGGCGCAGCAGTCGGCGCCGTCGGTCCGTCAAGCACGTAAACAGCTTACACTGGCGCAACTCACGCTTTCGTGTGTGGTTGGCATCGTCTTTAACAAGTTCACGGCGTTAGCTGAAATCCTCGTGGACTCGCTCTTCGATTTTGGTTCTACCATCATCTACCCGCTCACAGTTCTGAGTTTTTGTTCACATAATTTTCACTACGATCGCGCGGTTTTCGCCATCAACATGGAGCTTCTACCCGTAGGAACGTTCGAGCGGAGAGCTCGGATGTTCGCCAACCCAGCGGAGATCGCTCTCTTTCGCGCTTCTTTCGACTCCCTCCGGATTCTCGACTACACGGATTTGTTCCTTCGGATTGGGATGAATCTCGCCTTCAGCTACCGCTACAAACGAATAGTCGACGTTTTGCTGGAGATCAAGACGCAGAAGCATATTGTCCCCGCCTCCGTGCCTCGAAAAGGGTCCACCGAACTCAAACCAGTGTATTTCTCCTTCTCTTCCTCGACGGACAAAAGTGGTGTCCCACAGAAACCTGTTCCTCGATTTCTTGCTCTTTTCTTCGTCACATACAGTATCGGGGTCGTTCTAGCTACTCATCGAGCGATCACAACGTCACAAAACGTTTGCTTTTCACACCCGCAGTGCGTTGTTTTTGCCTATCGGTGGAGAGATGCAGAGTTTTGCCCTTGTCGAGCACTGGTAGACGGAGATCCAGCACCAAGGACATATTATGAGTGGACACACCCAGTCGACAGCACGGATACTGTGAAGGCTTTGGCAGCTGCGGGGACACTGGAGACGCTGCGACTTGTGAACCGACAGCTCACGACACTACCGAAGGAACTTCGAGGTTGCCACAACCTCAACTTACTGTGCGTTAAAAAGTGAGTGAGTGTTATTCATTGTCTAGTTCCTCATTATTCGTCATGTGTACTGTAGCTCTCTGATCAACTGTGCGACTCAAGAGCTTCCAGTGTGGACAAAAGAGTTCCGGAAACTGCAATATCTGTACGACTTGCATCGCTACACTTTTGAATGTTTATACTAAACGTTTCGTTTATTTGATAGACAAATTGAGGGGAAAGTCGGAAGTGAAAATCTCGGTGATCTTGCTCCTGATCTCTTTAACAACATGATCGAGCTGAGATACCTACAGCTTGGTATTCAAAGTCGCATGATCAAAATGCCATCACTTGAAGGAGCTCCTCTGCTAAGGAGCATCATTTATTCCCGACTCTACAGCGTGACAAGTCTTCCCCCTTTAACCCGCCACGCGAATCTTGAGCGCTTGGAGTTGACTGGCTGCAAGCTACTGCGAACTATTCCCGATCTCACGCCTGTCATTCCACTCGCCCACTTCTCGGTGTTCCAGGGGGGACAACTCTGCTGCAATGGATTCCTCGGACAGAGTGACCTGTCCAATTCGCTTTGTCAAAACGCGACTTGTCTCGACGATTCCGATCCGAAAGCCACCCCAGCTACACTCCAAGTGATTCGTAAGTTTTCCGGCCGAGCACTAGAAGGAGAAAACTGAACTAGCCAAGGAATGTATAGACGCCCATTTCGCACTACGAGTTGGAGGTTTCCCGAAACATTTCCACATTCAGTTGTTGGAGCTGGAGTCGCCTTCGAAGCTCAATAAAGACGACAGCAGTGTGCTGAAGGTGGTGCTGGCTGCATACTATGAACGTACGATGCTACTTCAGGAGGAAAAGGAACTTACAGTGGAGGAGACCAGTCAGGGAGCTGATAACAGTGAGAGGCTGAAGGAGATATACGTGGTGATTGTTTCCCTGATGGTGGGCAACCAGCAACTGTCTCGCGTCCGAGAAATCACGGGTGAATACAAGAATCGCGTGCTGACGAAGAAGTAGGTGAGTGCATTATAGACCTCGTGGAATTGGCAGCGCTTGGGAACTTAACAGAAGAGACCCTGACACAGTCTTCTTCTGTTGCTAGCAATAAGGCCACCGAAAAGAAGTACAAGGCACAGTCAACCAAAAAAGAGATTTATTCAATTTACTTGCTTACATGTCAATATCCGACATCGTACTCCCATCGGCGTTTTCGCCATCAGCTATCATGTCTTCCTCATCGTCTCCATCAAGCATGTGCATATCACCATCGTGTGCGTCTGGATACATGTCATCGGCCAAGTGATCTCGAATCGGTTCATCCGTTCGCAGGACCAAGTTCGAGTAAATAAATACGAGTTTCTCTACTTTCGATGCGTGTAGCCGATTTCTTCTCTTGGAGTGGATAAACTCGTAAATGCTCCAACACCGTTCGCTTGACGCGGATGACGTTGGAATGGCAAACATCATATCGGCAACTGGTTTCAGCAGCGGAAACGCCGAGCGACCGTGTATCTTCCAGTAACTAGAAGGCGCCATTGGTATAGTAGATGGTGCAATTCCTTGTTCTGCCCATGTAAACCGTTGGCATGTCCAGGCTTCAACTGCGGCTTCATATTTTTTCACTGTGTCCGGGTCAGTTGCAGAACCTTTCGCCATGTCAACGAGTTCGCGCATGGCTAGGGCGAGATCACCTTCTTCCCTTGGGTCGTTTGCAGTAGAAAACTTCGTGATATCTGTGGTCTGGTCCAGCAAGTACGCGACGCGCATCGAACTTGACATAATGAATTCTCGGCGGCTTTCAATCAAGTCCAGAATTTCACGCTGAATCTCAGCGTATTTGGCCTTGTCTTCCATGCTGACTTTGGCGACAGGCACACTGTATGCCGCACTCTCATTGAGGTTGACGAACTCTGAGTAGATGGAGGATAAGTAAGTGTTGTCACTTTCGCAGACAGCTAGGCTTTTGTTGATTGGCGTTAATAAATCCAGTGTCCGTTTTGCTTCAGCCCAACGTTCATCATCTGCAACTATTGCTGCAACACGGTCCGCTTCTGGTCTTTGCGCTTTGGCGTTGTAGCGTTTCAGAAGTTGTGTGTCGGCAAAGGTAGAGCGGATGACACTTTCATTTCTGGAAACACTGCGGATGCATTTCTCGACAGTGTACCATCGTGTCGGGATGGGTACACATAGAGCTATTCGCCTCTCACCCTTTTTTAGAATGGCCGTTTGCTGAGACCGAAAACGATCCAGCAGTCCGTGTCTCGCGCGGACGAACTTTGCCACACTTTTGGAGTCATCGCGTACATCAGCAAGCCGGCTAATCTTCATGACGTCTTTCATTAGCAGATTGAAAGCATGCGCTGCACATCCGTTGCAGTAGACATAGGGCCTCTTGGTCTGCACTTCCTTCCACGCTGACTTCATATTTCTTGCATTATCAGTAACGACAGCGCAAATAGCTCTCTTTCTTCCAATAGCTGTCTCCACCTCCTCGATGACACGATCAATGCAGGCAGCAATGTACACGCCTGTATGCTCCTCTTCTCCCGTGTTAACGGATGACCAAAAAACTGGTTTCATCGTTGGTGAAACTAGCATAAAATTCACGATGCTAGAGTTATTTGCATCTGACCACCCGTCTGTTGACAGTGCCAAGTACTGCTGCTGCTTGATCTGCTCAATGACGTCCACCTTGCGCTTTTTGTACGTTGCCTCAAGCAAGGGGCCAGCAATGCGCTGACGCGATGGCAACCGGAACGAAGGGCACGCTTTGCTAAAGAATCGCTTCACGGCGGGGTCCTCTACGATCCGGAACGGTATCCCAGTAGCGTAGAATAGTTCAGCAAAATCTAACTCGAGCTCCTCTTGTGAAACAAAACTTTCCGAGGTCTGACCAAGTAAGTAGCGTCCACCACCAGTGAATAGCTGACGTCGTGTGCGCGGATTCGCTGGAGATCGAGTACCGAAAGCCGTGACGATGTCATGAGGTGCATTGCCGCACTTTTTGGGGTTGCTAAGATGATCAGCAAGATTCTTCTTCCGTTGAGCATTTCTGATGGGCTTGCCGCAGTATTTACATTGGACGTCAGGGTGCTGCTTCTCCCCCTTCACCGCAGGGTTAATGACGCGGAAATGGGTCCAAATGTCATGTCGTTTCCCCCCCTATCGTCAATCTCTAGTCGCTTGAGTGCAATGTCAAAATGCAATCTTCTACACGAAGATTTCGATGTCAAGTAAACACTTACCGGGGTAATTACCGGGTAATTACCGCGGGTAAATATTTCCCCTGGTAACAAGGGTAATTACCGGTAACTATTTTAACAACACTAACCGTAACAGGTCCAGTGTCAGAGACACTCAGCGATCGACTTGGTCCACGACCAGTATCACTCGACGGAGTACGTGCCGCCCCACAGGGGTTACGTGAGCTTATCCCACACGTTGACTCACTGTCAACCAGCGCTACGCGCTCAACAGGACTGCGGTCCTCGCACTCGGTGCTGTCCACTAACTCGGAAACACCGACTTCCAGCATCATAGCCGACTCGGCTCGATGCTCGCGCCAATAGCGCTTCTGCTTCCTAGCAGAGATGGGTCATGACTCGCCAAAGCTCCACTACGAGAGAAGTGCGTAGCACCTAAGGTCTTCAACCTCCAATCAATCCATGGCTCGTGGCGCTCCAGCCACGCCATGCCAAGGATGAGGTCGTACCTCGAATCCAGGTCCAGGACCAAGCAGCGTTCCACGCTATCGAAGTCCAAGAACTTCAGCTGCAGGTCCATGGGGACCTTGGCCACCGTGACACGGACGCCCGTCGCTAGACGGACTGTGACTGTGTCACCTCTTCGCGCTCGAAGCGCCTCAGCATATTGCTGACTACCTTCAACGTTGGAGCGTCTGACGTAGTTGCCAGACGCCCCCGAATCGATCAACACGATCCTCGGCTTCTCGAAGCCCTTCACGTCCACCTGGACGACCTGCAAGCCCTGCTTGCTCACACGTTCCGTATTCAAGAGCACGGAGCTCTTCGGGGCTGAGCCCCAGTGCCTCTCACGCATTGCAGACCTCAGTTCTTCTCCAGTAGACCGCCCCGCGTCTACTGGGAGCCGTCGTTTCTCTGGGCAGAGCCCAAAACGCGGGACCCGCGAAGGGATTGCAGCCATTCTAGCCGGCGCGCCCTTTGCGCAGAGGGCGGTTGGGCCTCAGATGTGAGGGACTGCCGCATGTATAGCGCCGGTGGGTGCTCATACGCTGCATCGCAGCTCGTAGCTCAGCTACCTCATCTTCAGCATAGCTGAGGTCCATGGGCTCAGATCCACCACACCCTGTGCTAGCACCGACCCTCGACAACTTAAAATTGTGTTCGGCATTCAATGCCACGCTGACAGCTCCTCTTCGCGTTCCAAGGCGCATGTTTCGGACTAGGGCGTTTAGAACTGGTCAACCGTGACCACTGGAGCAGGTTCTGCGCCGAGCAGAAAAACGATTTTCCTGACGGTGTATTGACACGAGACATCGACGCCTTCTTCAAGTTCCTTCGTCGGGATGACGTTCATTTGGACTACGTTGAGTTGTTCAAGAAGCAGCTGAACCAGTCCGTACCGTCCATTACAAAGCTTGAAGAAATCGCTCTGGCGTTGACACCTGGCTACTACATCGCCCATATCGCACATGACGTCATCGAACACTGTGTCACATTGGTTGCGCGCGGCCCGAATCAACCACCGTTGATCATCGACGGCTTCACCGAATCCCAAGACCATCCGTGTTATTTGGAGCCGCTTAACTATGTGGAGTACGTGACGAAGGTGCATGCTCTTTATCGTATTGCCCCACCGCCTCTCAATCGCTCGAACAAAACGAAGAAGAATAAGAAGAACAGAAAGTGAATTTAGGGAAGACATGGGTTGTAACGGGGTTACGCGGCGCTGCGCGCCTTGGCTACATTTTGGTGTGGTATGTACACCGGCCAGGTCACACGTCACAGATCGGTGTATGACACATCGTATCTCACACGTCACATGTACCCATGTGAGGAGGGGGGGGGTGTGTGGCTGAGAACCACACATTGCATTTTGTTAGGATTTAGTATGCTAGATACTAAATCCATTACATTTAGGACTAGTGCAATAAAAGTCAATATAATTCAGTTTGCATCTTACATAATTAGTATTAGTTGCTTTATTATATGGACACTGGTTGTGTGAGTCCCGTATTTAGTGGACTACTTGGTTCTTGTATGGAACCGAAGGCTAGTGCCTTGCAAGCAGAACTCTACGAGTCAACTAAACTTCCTCTGTGCCGTGCACACCTACGCAGCCCCGCTGCATCTGGTAGCACTTGTAGTCAATCCAACTCCTGAGTTGAAGACTGTTTCTCTGTGAGAATGGAGCCAGAAGCGTACAGTGCACGCCGGAATTATAAACGCACCAGAAAATTGACTTTCCTGAAAACCATCTTCAGTGTTTCCAGCCGAACCAACCCTTACAGACTACTGGACGACAATAGAAAACGTATGCAAAACGGAGAAATGGAAAAGCTGGTGTCGTTCAAGAGCAATCGGCAAAAATCATGTTTTGGCTCGGGTCAAAAGTATAAACGCACTGGTCAGTTTTTTATTACGGGCGGTAATAAACGAAATATAAGCGGTCTTATTGGTAATAAATGAAACAGATAAATAGCGGTTTGAAAAACGTTTCAGATACCACCACTTGTTTTTTTGGGGAGGTGACAACTATGCCTCGCGGCAAGCAGTTAAGCCAGGAAGAATGCATGAAGATAAACAAGCTGCTAAGAGATGGAAAAAGCAACAGAGCAGTGGCAAATGAGATTGGACGCAGTGAGACGGCTATAAGGAACTACTTAAAGCGCGGCAATGCTTCATTAGTGACCAAGAGAACCAGGAGAAGGCCAAAATTGAATGACCGAGAGTCGAGGCGTGTTGTTTGGCTGGCTGTAGCGCGAAATCTATCAGCTTCCCACATATCTAGTCATTTGCCATGCCGTCCTAGTAAGTCTACCGTGCTACGTGTGCTGCGTAAACACCGCTACATCACATTTGCTAAACGCAAACTCACTCCAACCATCAAGCCTCACCACAAGAAGGCTCGAGTGGCTTTTGCGGAACGTTACCGTGGCAAACGCGTATTCTGGCGGCGCGTGGTGTTCACAGACGAAAAGAAGTTCAATTTGGATGGCCCTGATGGGTTCCGTTACTACTGGCATGACATGCGAGCCGAGCCGAAATACATGTCGAAGCGGGTGAACGGTGGGGGAAGCGTCATGATTTGGGCAGGGGTGAACTGGTACGGCAACACCGAGATCGTCTTTTTAAAGGGCAAGCAAGGTGCTAGCAACTACACTGAAACTCTTCGCAGCAGCTTGCTACCTTACATGAGAGAACTTAAGTCGAATATTGGCGATTTGGACCCAATATTTCAGCACGATAACGCGTCCATTCACTCGGCAAGACTCACGAAGGACTTCCTCGCGGTAAATAACATTACTACGCTACCATGGCCGGCGAAGAGCCCCGATCTCAACATCATAGAGAACGTTTGGGGACTTCTGGCTCGCAAAGTATATGCAAACGGTCGCCAATTTGAGAGGGCCGCCGATTTGATCAAACAGATCAAGTTAGAGTGGTCTCGAATTGATCCAACGTACATTAAAAAGTTAGTTAGGAGTGTTCCTAAGCGACTGGAAGCGACACGGTTGCTGAAAGGCTCGAAGACTCCCTACTAGAGCCCAACCAATTTTGGCAAGTAGAGTGCGTTTATACTTTTGACCCGAGCCAAAACATGTTTTTTGCCGATTGCTCTTGAACGACACCAGCTTTTCCATTTCTCCGTTTTGCATACGTTTTCTATTGTCGTCCAGTAGTCTGTAAGGGTTGGTTTGGCTGGAAACACTGAAGATGGTTTTCAGGAAAGTCAATTTTCTGGTGCGTTTATAATTCCGGCGTGCACTGTACGCTCACTTGACTCCGAGTCAGCGGGATACGCTTAACAAGCTTACGTCCTTGCTAGGCCCTGAAGGTATGGCGCACCTTGCGTCTCAAGGGCCGGATGCCGTCAACGCGCGCCTGGAGGCATTTGCCTCGTACGAGAACGCTCTCGTTGAACACATTCAGCGGAATGTAAAAGGGAGTACCCCTGCTCCGAGAGCCAAGCCCGTCACGCTCGCGTGAAGACTTCCATGGGAAGGAAGGGGAGAACCACCTGTTGTGGACCAGAGAGGTCGAAATGGCCATGGGGGCCACTATGCTCCAGTTGGAGGGACAACGCGTAGCGTTCGCTATCTCTAAGCTCGAAGGACGAACACGAGAATGGGCATTGACGTCTGGGACGTCGGTGGAAGCGGCCTTCCCCACGTGGGGCGAGCTAAAGGCCAAACTCACGCAAGTGTTTGCTTCGCCTAACCAGGCGTATCGCGTGCGGTCACGCTTCTTTGCTTGTCGCCAGGACAAGAAGGATCTGGTGGACTATGTCCTGCGCACTCTCATCGTCGGCATGACTGCCGACCCTCTACCCGAGGTGGTCGCCGTGACCGTCTTCATGGAAGGCTTACGAGCTGGCGTGGCCAGAACTGAGACATTCCGTCACAACCCCCGCAGCTTCGAAGATAGCAAAGACTCTCCTCCGAGTATGCTGCGTCACGATACGTCGTTCCATAAAATGTGTTGAGCGACAGGGAGCTGCCGCACTTATTCACTTGGTCGATGCCCCAGAAGACGCCTGTCAGGTTTTCCGGCCACTCCCAGCTCAACTGACATGGCTTGACATCCGATTCCACAAGATAGGACACGTGTGTGTGTGTGGGGGGGGGGATTTCCGTGCCGATCAATCAGCTTCCGAATGTTGTAGACAACGTCGGGATCTATAGCAGCCTTCGGGGCGAAAGTATTGTGGCAGTTCGCGGATGGATGCCGTGCAGAAGGTGACGAAAGACGAGGTCGCTTCTTGATTTTCAGTGACGCACGGATAAGGTTGACCACTGCCAACTGCACGTTGGGAGAGTGACAGATTTTTTGCCCGACGCGGTGAGGTTGCCGATGGAGCTTGGCACGGTAGGTTGCCGATGGAGCTTGGCACGGTATGGGGAACATACGCTTCTGCTTACAAGTGCTGTTCCGTTTATAACAATATTTTGAAAAGTCTCACAGGTATACACTAGCCCTGTCCATATATCCTACCCTGGACTATCTATAGACATGCGACCTTGACCTACCCCACCCAAATCAACTACGCTGATTCCCAATATATTATAAAAACATATGTTTCAAGGCTACTTTTCGACAAAACCATGTTTTTGTCTATACAAACTTCTAGTAATTTTCATAAATTTTAATTATCGATAAAGTCGAGAATATATGGTCATTCCTGAAGTACAAACATCTAAACGAGTCAACGCTTCCTCCCATTGGTTCGGTCTTCCAACCATTCATGATGCCGCACACCATCTCTGAGCGAATCGAAATCCTGATTGCTATGAAGGAGCAGAAGAAGAATGCATCGGCATTAAATATCGCAAAGTGGTCAGTGGAAGATTGGGCTTTAAAACTCAACACCCCTCGCGCTACGTTGTGTGGACATATTGAAGAAGAACTTTTCTCCACAGACGCCGATCCAGATTCGAAGCGTGCGACAATCCCTGGAAACCCGGCCCCGACCAAGCAACTTAAAGTGACATGCTGTTAATTACGATTTTCGAGTGGAATGTGGCCGTTACGCTGTGATGTGATTGGATGTATGGTGGATACTGGGAGAAAGGGAGATGTGGGACGAGGTTATGTCCCGTGCGACAATATGATGGATCTGTGGAAGAAAACTGCTGTATAAATAACCTTCACCTGTACTGCAAAGGGGCCCAAGAGATCAGAAGTGTTCCTCGGAAAAGTGCACAAAACTTCGAGAGACAACAACACTCAGTCTGATCACCGGACTTTCCCCGACGATGAGTGCCTAAAGGTTGGCAGAAAGTCTCTCAGAAGAATGTATCTCTGAGAGACCTCATCCCGTTGCCGTCCTGTGTGACGATGATGGTTCAAGGATTACAATTATACCCACAAGATACCAAGTATCGCGCACCGGACGTAGCGCACCCCGCGCATACCCCAACTGGACTTCGTGCGTTGCAGCATACGTGCTCCTCACCCTGAAAACACTCATGGATTTCTGGTATCACGCATTGAAACTCTGATATCACACCATGAAGTCTGACGAACATGAGTCCGACGTACATGAGTCTGACGAACATGATTCTGGTAACAAATTTCTGATGTTATACAAGCAATATTCCAGACATTACCAGTTTCCGATGAACAGACTCCGACGTACAAGACTCCGATGATCAGACCCAAGTGTCACGACTCTGGTATTACGACTCTGATGTACATGATTCCGGAGTACATGGTTCCGATGAACATGTCTCCGACGCACATGATTCCAGACCCTGACGAACAGGATACCAAGACTCTGACACTCTGAAGTCCACCCCATACTGAAACCAAGTGTACCCAACACGACCTCACGCAATCAAGTGAAACGCAACCCGCTCATCCCTGTAATGACATCATTAAGTGTCGACTCGACAAGATCTGCAGCATCGACTACCATAGTGAGCCCAAGTGAAGATTCCTGAGTTATACTGAGACCCAGTGTATATGAGAATATGGAAGATAGAAGACAGAGAGATACGAGATATGTAACCAGAGTTCAATTTATCTTGTCACGAACAAGTCTATCTGCCTGCTGCTTCTTGTAAGTATTAGGCCACGACAAAGCTTTGAGTCGTGTGATCTCTCACCTATCAAGCCCCTTTAGGTGGAGATCAGCGTAACGCAGAGACATGAGAGGACCCACCTATTCCATTTACTAGTTGGGTCGTTTGTTTTGTCTCTAGCGGTAGCCCATTTCATATTGTACGTTTGGACAGGTTTTGGGAGCTAGACAGTCGCTCTCAAGACGCTCGGTAGACTGTTATATATAACCGATAGTGTATTGGTTTATTTTCCCTCTATATATTAGAGGGTGGTGCGCGAAGTTACGGGATTACCAGACAGACCAGGTGTCTGGCGAACATTTCCCTAGTTGACCTGGAGAACTAGCCCACTGGTCAAGGGCCAGGAAAGAATAAGAGCAGTTACATATTTGTATATCGGAACTCTATATTGCGGTTATCTCGGAAGTCTAGTGACAGGACTTCCCATTGTATTAATCTCTCTTTTACCTTCAGAAATCTCCGGCGTACACAAGTGTTCACCGGAAAACGTTCGACTCCCAAGCGCTCCTGTGAGGACCAGAAGGACATCCGACGGTCTACGCAAGGAACCCTCACTCACACACACACTCTCACGACCCCGGCGAGGGTCTCATTACCAAGACAACGAACCTACGAGGACAGCACAAGGTAACACACGCCCACCTTGCTGTGCGACTCTGCTATCACTACCGATAGTCACACTTCCAGGTTCACTGTACGCCCCTGCACCGCGGTAAAAGTTGCACCGACTTCGCGACAACTGGTGCGCGTGCCCGGATCTTGGTATCGTGATATCACCGGATCTAAGAGAGTTTGAGAAGAGGGTTTCTGTCAAGCGTCTATATTCAAGATGGCTTCACATGGAACTACGAGAGGAGGACGTCGGGGACGCGGTGGTCGCAGTGTGGCGACACGTCAGTCGAAGCGTCTTCAAGGTCTTCCGCCTGACGAACAACCCGACTTGGACGCTGTTCAGAAGGCGGCACGCGAGAAGAGGAAGGCTGCACGTGAAAAGGAAGCAGCCGAGGAGGTGAACGTCCCGGAACCGGCGGTCGAGGACCAGCCTGCTGCGGAGCCTGAAGCCCAAGAGACACCCGATGTGTCTGGCGAACAAGGTTCTGAGGAAGGTCCGTCCGAAGCTGAAGCTTCTGGTGACGAATTGGCCACTGCCCGTGAGGGTGGTGATGAGGCGTCTGAGGCTTCCACCGTCAGTTCTGATTTGCTGAAATAAACCAGACCCTCTTCAACCGATTCATTAAGTTTGCCAGGTCCTTTGTGCACACGAAGAAAAGCTCAGAAGACCAAGTGCGGGGGCGTCACCGTGGACCGAATTAGCTTCTTCCTGCAAAGCAAGAGCAAAACGCTCGCTTCTCTAGGTCTTATCTGTTTTGCCGTTATCTCCGCTTCGATTGCGTGCAAGTTTCACCTCTTAACTCCCCCTAACAGCTTCAGAATCGCGTCATGGACGGCGCCAAAGCCTCTCGAGACGCTGCAGTCGTCGATCTGAGCTTCTCGCAGATCCTGGAAGTCCGTAGTACATTGCATCAGCAGCAGAGAAGACGTCGCAAGCCTCCAGCAGCCAATGGAAGGCTTCCAAGACCTCCACAGCAGCAGGTTCGACGGTTTCCCCCTCCGCCTCCTGGAACTCCATCAACCTTCCTAGAAAACGAAGAGGACGGACCCCCAGCTTATGGCAACGGAATGTTGGATTCCGTTTATGAAGGAAGTGAAGATATGTTGGAGGAGAATGAAGAAGAGACAAGAGGAGGAACCTCCATCGACATGGACAGCAGTACGTCGGATGAAGATTGGACGAATGGAGACGACGGACAGCTTGGACAGGACATGTACAGGTTCGTCCAGCCGAGGAGACTATCCTCCCGGGTGCAGGACGATGCAGTTTTTGCCTGTTTCAAGTGCCATACGGTGTTCTCGATGCTGATCCGCAAACACCATTGCCGTGCATGCGGACGCATCTTCTGTTCAGCGTGCTCAAGCCAACGGGTGGTGATTCCAGGAGACTATGAAGCTACGCCGGTGTCTCCAGCATACAACTCGCTGACGACCAATGCTAGCGACCTCATTGGCAACATCAGCTGGTATTTGACCTCGTATTCAAGTCCGAACGCAGCCGCAGGGGCTGATTTAAGTGGAAGCGCGGTGATAAGACGCTCCCAGTCGTTTACAGACTCAGGGACGTTGGCGGTGGAGGAGCAGCAGGAGAAATTCTTGAAGGACGTGCAGAGGCTGCAGGAGAACAATGTCATAAGCAAGTTTACGCCCGGAAGATCGAGATCTGGCAGTACTTCGTCTTCATTGTCGAGAGGCGCCGACGTGGTTGAGTCCCCAGAGATCATTGACTTGTGTTCTGAGTCGACGACTTCTGGGAAGTCCGTGGGGGAAGTGAAAACAGAACCCAGACTGGTTGATGAACATGTCTCGCAAACTCCAAAGTCCAAAGACACCCCAATGTCCGATGACATGCCGATGAAGTCCGAAGATTCTCTGAAGGCACCGTCTGATGAGTTTGGGAGGGCTGATTCGCTGGATGGAGAACGTGCCCTGAAGTACGTACGCCGTGAGTTCCGCCGCTGGAGGGACATGGACGCTGGAAGAGTTGTTCCGCCGAACGTCGAATACGCCTGGCGAACGGCGAAGCCTGGCGCAGATGTCTTCCAGAAGGCTGCATCAGCGACGGGCACCTACATCAAGTGGCGGGTTCATGGTCTTCACCCAACCTGAAAGTCCGAATCGGGAGAAGAACTCCTAATGGAGGTGGTGTGTACATCAAGCAAGATAGCCGTATGCCTGGCTTCTCACCGGTCATGAATTCCTTTCTTCGCGAATCCTGGAGTGACATTGGCGGGCCGAATTCAAGATCAACTCAACCTTCATTTAAGTTGACAAGCACTTGTTCAAGGCCTGTTACGATCTCAGCTAGAGGTGTCAACATTTGGACAACGTATAGAACGTAACGTCAAGGTTCAAAATTGGTACGTTATGTTGTCACAACCGGCCCTAAACATGCACCTAAACATATTTGCTTTTTGTATGGAGAGTTGCTACGACTGCGTGAGGCACTTGTTTTCGGCGATAAACACCAAATCGCGAAAGTTGCAACGCAGCCTAGCCATTTTCGCGCCAAGCGAGCAATTATGGGGAACACGGGTGCATTATGTTTCCACCACTTCTGTGGATCGCACGACGACGACGCCTTCGTAGCATGCTTCCAGTACAGAGCCAACTCCGACTCGCATGCAATAGTTATGTCCGCGTAGCTCGATGTTTCGTCTTCTTCATCTGATGGAGCATCTCTCTGCTTAGGTGGGGGCGACAAGATCACTTGTGGCTGCTGCTCTGTTGTGGCTCGATGTTCAAAAGCCCGAGCAACATTGATCATAGCACGAAGAAACTGTTCTCGTGCCACTTGTTGCTCTTGAGAAGTCAAGTGACCCATCTTTGAGAAAGTAGGATGCAAACACGATGTCCACATCATACCATCATTAAGTTTCCCCACTCGCTTTCTAAAAAGCTTCAGAAACGTACTTTGCACCAGCTCCATGCTTGACCGGACAACCCTTACAGCTGCTCGATCACAAGCTCCAACTTTACCGTCGAACATGTTTGGTTTCTCCAGCTCGTTGCGCACCAGTCGCAGGAATGGGTACGCCAACGCTAAAGTAGGATAGCTATCACCGCTGAGCTTTCTTGTCGCCAACGCGAATGGGGCAAGGAGATCCATTAAGCAGTCGATAGTTAACCAGTCCGTTGGTTTTGGGCAGGTTAGCCGTAACCGCGGAAACTCCTTCTTGCCATCAGATGTAGCTAAATACTCGAAAAATTTCTCGAATGCACTTTTAAGCTGGATCAGACGAACGAGCATATCCAGGGTACTGCTCCATCGAGTTGGACAATCAACAATAGTTGTAAGAGGTACTGGTAAGAGCAAGTCATGTTTCTGAATCTTCTCCAATCGATTCGCTCCCACTTGAGACTTATGGAAGTATACTGTCAGCGCGCGAAATCTTCCGACAATTTTTCTGGCTTGTGTTACCGCATGGTACTCCTCACTAGTGAGCTCGTCGTTCGTTAGCTGATCCACCTCCTCGATCGCGCTCTCACGTAAGGCATCCACAGCAGCAGCTTCTGTAATGGGTCTACTTAGACCTATTAGGTGGCGTACACGTGCGCTTACGTGTATGAGGAAGCGTGCAATTAGAATAGACTTAATTTAACCCCTTGGACGCGGATGTTGACGGGAACATCATAACATATGACTTATGTTGTACAGAACAGCGTAAGAAAATGTATTAGTTTCAGAATGGTATACTGAGCACTAATATCAAAATGGATGTTTTGCGCACAACATGTAGCTAAGCTCTCCATTAATATTCCTCGCAAAAACGTGATGCTTCATTATCAGTTGCATTTTACCTAATCAAACCCCTTTTGACACGGGTGTAGAAAGGCATTTTTTTTAAAAAATTTAATGGCAGCGGTCATAGCCACAGGCGCTCCGCTCACTGCAACCGCGGAGCTTCGATACGCTCATTCCTAGCGCCATGACGTGCTCAGCTTCTGTCTGCGCGGCGCCAGCAAGAAGCAACAGGCCAGCAGCGATGTGCCATACTCTACGAAGCGGCGAGTGGCGAAGGTATGCTCGTCACAGGTGTCCAGCTCAGTTTCCGGTCGGTCTGTAAGGCTACGTGACGTTTCCACCACCCTGCAACACAGCATGGATCTAACATGTAGCTGTGTGCTATCAGTACGTGTATTTCAAGTGTTTAGCCTACTCTTTGACAGAACGACGGCGAATACGGCACTCATGAGGAGCAACTCCCCGTTGTGCCAGACTAAGTGCCAAATTTGTGAGCACGTCAAGCCTTCATTTTCCGTGTACCCACGGACGGTATTGCAAAGAGGAATCAACCCTTCCATCTTCACCGTGCACGTCGGGCAGTAGTATCGCGAGCTCTTCCCCCGCTTTTGACCCTTAGGCTTGTAATACAAGCAAACCTTGCACCCACGCTGTCGTGTACGCTTCACACCATCATTATCTCGCTTTGCAGCCGTCAAAACTAGGTTGTGTTCACTAGTGACCATAGCAGGTAGCGTGTTCACACGCCGCGGCTTCGACGGTGAAGGTACCGTCGTCTGGGTAAAATCCATTTCGGACTGAGCAAGCAGCTGCTGGTGCAACGCGGAGAGGAATGCGAAATGCGCGTCCTTTGCTCTGCTTCTTGTGTCGCCTTGTGAATGATATACGCGTTGACAACAGCCATATCTACCAGTCTCAGAAACAGGTTTTTGTAGTACTTAGTGAACCTGCGTCCAGAACAGCATAAAGTTAGAAAAATACGTTGACATTAGTACGTCAGCATAAAATCGAAATCATAAGTCACCCGTGTCAACATATTACCTTGTCGATAGCTGCATTGAGTAAGATTGGAGTCGTAGTTGATCGTGACGATCCACGCCTCCCATGTATCGTTGATACTCAGCAACTAGCGCTGGACAGGGTACCGTCGACATCACGCCATTTTTCTCTCGACGCTGCACAGATGTACGGTCCGCACTAACATGAGAAGCCAAGAAGTAGACAATGTTGTTGTCCGCCCATCCCAATGCAAGCAGCCCCGGATCAGAGGCGGCTACTGCCATTCTTATCACCGCGCACATACGCCAGCAGCTCGCCCTCCCCGTTAAAATAGTCAACGCCCCTAGTACCAGTCTTCCGACTACATCCTGGCTTTACATAGTCAAAGCTACGTCAAATAAAATACAGCGCATTAGAGTAATTACAACATCAATAACATAACGCAAGCGTACTGAACGTCGAGTCCTGTCGGAGGTCTTGCTGTCCAGTTGGCCTTGCGTAGTAGAGGCCACACCACCTTGATATCCATGGCGCGACGTGCGCGATTACGTGCGTGTCAATCGAATGAGCCGAGGGGAACCGACTTTTGTTTCTCTACGTTTCAAATTTGTGAAAAGTTTTGGTTCACCACGTGTTTTGAACTACCAGTCAAGTTGTAGAATGCGTCCACGTGTCACCAATCACAGTCGACAGATTTGTCCATTGATACATCAGTTCGGTTTTGCGGAATTTTTGGCATACTGAAATCAAGTCTTGTTATGTTGTACAGAACAACACAACACGTGCAAAAACCGCCGCGTCCAAGGAGTTAAGTATACTTATTTAAATAAGTATAATTAAATCAAATATAACTAAATTAAACTGCAAAAATACCGTAAAATGAGAACTGTTATTGAATTTGGCATAAGCCAATTATGGACCTCCTAAAACTGTTTGTTATCTATTTCTAAAGGGTCTGCTCAGTGATTGGTAGAAATCCGTTACTTTCTACCAATAATATGCACAAATGCACACGAACCACCCAATAATGTGGTTCGCCCATGTATCCTTTGGTGTGTACAGCACACCAAGGTCTGAGGCCCATTTCCAACCTCTAACAGTTATCCTAACTGTTAGAGTTACAAGTGGTACAACCACTTGTACGTGTAACCCCGTTACACCATCCCCCCGTTAAGATTCGACGTATCGGTCTCGATACGTCAATCAACAGAACTTGACAAGACCGTCAAGTTCCCGAGAGAAATCCGAGTTCATTTCGCAATGGACTCGCCAACGCCCACGTCTCCGTCCGCTTCTGCGGACGCGCAAGCCTCACCTGCTGCCTCTGCAACAGGAACAACGACCTCAGCAGTGCCCACTAGCACTGCTGCTTCCAGCGGTCCGACAGAGAAGCTCTCTGTCACCAAGTACCATGCTCTCCATAAGGAGAAGCAAGAGAAGAAGAAGAAGTCTTCTTCTCTAGCAGAGATTAAGAATCCTGCTGTCCCTCTCAAAGAACTCTTTGGAGAGGACTACGAAGACATCCTCGACTACGACGAGGATGTTGAGGAGGGGGAGGTTGATGTCAAGGCTCCCGCTCCCGTGTCTTCGTCCGAAGACACGTCAGACCCACCCGTGGGATCTCGACGACCTCGTGTTGAGGTCTCGGACGCTTCAAGCTCGAAGCGTCCGCGCAGTGATGATGAAGCGTCCCCCATGTCGAGGGCGCTCACTGCACCGCGCACTGATCCGCTAGTGCGCACGCCATGGATGCCTACTGAGGCGGAGATCCATGACCGGTTCGGTGCTAGTTCACCACCGAACCCGATACTGTTGTACTCATGCAACAGTATCAACGACGACGACGTCGCCGCTAAGGTTGTCTTTGAGTCCGAGACTCAAAGAAGCGACTACTATATCGGGCTCTTCCACGAGCTCCGATACTATGCAGCGAAGAAGACTTCCCGCAAGAGCAAAGTGCCAGAGTGGCAGGCACTTTGTCAGTCGTGGAACGCCTTTGTTGAGAACTTCAACAAAGACCCGAAGGCCTATCGCGATCGCGTTGCTGCGGCTCGCGATCGCTACTACACTTACACTACACGTGGTAAGTGTGAACGCCTCCATGATCAGTCCATGGAAGCGGGGATCCCATGTGCCGTTCCCTTTGGCACACCCTGCCCGTGTTGCCAACCCTTGGCAACACGTCTTACCGAAAGTGATCTCCTGGGGTACACGGTCGTCCGTGTACCCGATCACATCAAGGAGCTCCGTGGTCGTATTGTGCCACGCGAAGCTCCGAGTGCTGTGGCTGACCGCAGCACTCCTCGTGCAGGGATTACCCCTGCAAGTTATGGTGGGCTTCGTACGCCCTCACCATTTCCGGAACGTCCTCCATCAGGACGTTCCGCGGCTCCCATGTATCTCGATGGGGAGGAAATCCTCTCCAACGAATACGAAAACGAACCCCTTGAGAGTTCGTTCTCTTATGAGCCACGATCCGCTCCACAATCCAGCGGATCGCTCCACGCGCGTCGCGCAACGGCGGCGGAGGGGGTGGGAACACTCCCTCCGCATGGTCAACGCTATGACCATGACGATCGTGCCCTGCACGATCGAGTTGCTGCGCTGGAGCAGACACAGAGCGCTGAGATAGCTGCTCTGAAGCAGGAGGTTCGTGTCCTCCGTGCTGAGGTCTGCGAGGCAGCTCAGACTGCCTCGAACCTCTCGTCCGGTCTTAGGACGAGAATGAACCAGTTGATCGACCGTGTCGACGGTCTCGAGAAGGCCTTCCAGGCCTCTCGCACTCCTCAGTCGGACTACCAACCCTAGGTAGTCCGTTCTGCACGTACGGCTTCAACCGCCCGACGTAGAAGGTCGGGTGGAGTCTCATGCTGGACGGTATGTCCAGCCGGTACGCGTTGCCGTGCCGTTCAAGTACTTTGAACGGCCCAATGAATCTTGGAGCAAGCTTGCTTGCTCCAAAGTCAGACACTGCATGTCTAGGTAGGTTTTGTGTAGCTAACAAAACTAATGAACCCTTTTCGAATTCATTTGTGTTGCCTCTACCAACAGTATCAGCGTTCAGCTTCTGTCGATCGACAGAAGCTGCGATAGCATCTTGGACAAACCGTATGACGGCTTGTCTTCGCTGGACAAAGTCTAGCGCACCCGAGCTGAATCCTTTCAGCTTGTCGCCCTTGTCAGCAGCAGGCCCTGCCTGCTCGCTATCATCTCTCATGTCTGTGCCCGGCACAGACATCGCGCGCTCGTTCCTGCTCGAACGAGACGTCGCACGCGTCACCGCAGCTGATAGTGTGCTGCTATCAGTTGCATTCTGCGGTTGTTCGGACGCAACCGTAGATCCTCCCCCACTTAAGGAGGAAGCTACCCCGCCGAGCATGCTCGGCAATCGTGGATGCCTCATGGCGTTCACGTAGAACGGTGTATGCCCTGTCGAGGCATGCACCGAGTTGTTGATGGCAAACTCTGCCATCGGCAAGCACTCGCTCCAATGCGGGAACGAGTGAGCGTAGCTCTTCAACGTGTCACCCAATACACGGTTGACACGTTCGGTCTGTCCGTCCGTCTGCGGATGATCCGCAGTCGACATTGATAACTGTGAACCAAGAAGTGTAAACACTTCTTGCCAGAACCGCGCTGTGAAGCGTGGATCACGGTCCGACACAATGTCGAGCGGCATGCCATGGTGTTTGAACACCATGTCAACAAACAGTCGCGCAGTCTGCGCGGCTGTAACAGTAGCCGGGACGGCAGCAAGATGAACCATCTTGCTGAATCGGTCCACAAAGACAACGATGCCCGTCCTCCGCTTGCTGTCAGGCGGAAGACCGAAGACAAAGTCCATGGACATGGACTGCCAACACTCCGACGGAGTCGGTAGTGATTGAAGAGGAGCCTGCGAGAACTGCGCAGGCTTCACGCGTTGACAAACCTCGCAAGCACGTACGTACTTGCGCACCCACTTGTACTGGTGGTGCCAGTAGAAGTCACGCGTGAGAAGAGCGTATGTCTTCTCACGACCCGGATGCCCTGCCGTGGGGGCATCGTGATACTCGAACATGATCCTCAACCGGAGGTCATGATCATTCGGAACGACAATGCGATCCGCATTGTCGTCTACTGCACTGTACAACAGTAGGCCTTCGTGTACACGATAACGGTGTACACGAGCTCGAAGATGAGGGGTTAGCTTCCGACGTGCCACGTCGGAAGGTGCTGCGAGGAACTCCAGCAGCCCCTTCGCGTCTGCATCCCTTGCATACGCGTTCTTCACGTCGTCAATCGACGTTGACGACGGCACACTTGTCCTCACGACGCCAACTGCGTTGGCGTCGACCGTCTCCGCATAGTCAGGTCGACGCGATAACGCGTCGGCCACTACATTGAGTCTTCCGGGTTTGTACTCCACCCGGAAGTTGTACTCCGCGAAGAAGGACAACCATCTCGCCATACGTTGCGAGATGTGCGGCGACTTAATCGCCGTACGCAATGATGCGTGGTCTGTATAGACCACGAACGGTCTACTCCCAAGTAGATACACTCGGAATTTTGCGAGTGCATACTTCATGGCAAGGAGCTCCTTGTCATGTACAGGGTAGTTACGCTCAGCTGGCTTCAGCTGACGCGATTGATAGTAGACTACACGATCACGCCCTTCGTGATCGTGTTGCATCAATGCACATCCGATTGCAAAGTCGGATGCATCGCACACTACGTGGAATGGACGATCTTGGTCCGCCACGGCTAAGATCGGCGCTTCAGTCGAGCCCTGCTTGACTGCACCGAATGCCTCCTCGCACTCGGTCGTCCAAATCCACTCAGCTTCTTTCTTAAGAAGCTGTGACAACGGGCGAATCTTGCCCGCATAGTTCTCCACGTACTTGCACAAGTACGTGGCAAGCCCAAGGAACTGCCTCAGTTCCTTCACATTGGATGGCGTAGGCCATTCATTGATCACTCTGACCTTCTCTGGGTCAGGGCGCACGCCGTCTTTCCCCACGAGACACCCCAGCACGGGTATCTCGCTCGCCCCGAAGATACACTTCTTCAGGTTCGCATAGAGCTTATGTTTCCTCATAAGCTCTAGCAGCTTCCGGAGATGCACCTTGTGCATCTCAATGTCCGTCTTCCCGTTCACAGCCCGGCTGTGGACGAACACGTCGTCGAAGTAGCTCGGTGCGAAGTCGCGCACCGAGCGCAATAGATGTGTCACGCATCTATTGAACGTCGCAGGGGCGTTCTTAAGCCCCTGTGGCATGACGAGCCACTCCCAAAGCATACCGCTTGGAGTGCTTACCGCTGTGAGAGGGATGTCCCTCTCACGCATGAGGATCTGATAGAATCCATCACGCAGATCTAGAGCACTGAAGATAGTGCTCAAGGCCATCGAATCGATGATAACATCTTTTCGCGGTATCGGCGTCTGCGCCGGTATCGTCGCATCGTTCAACTTGTTGTACGCATGAACGATGCGCCAGCCGCCCTGTGGTTTCTTAACACAGAACGTTGGAGCACTGTGCGGGGACTTCGATTCCCGCACTTGACCTGCAAGACGACGACTTTCAAAGAAGTCGTCGATCGCTTGCACTTGTTCACGCGGCAGTGGCCACTGCCGTGTAACACAGTACTTCGTGTCCGGCACGAGATCAATCTCGTGCTGTACGCCCTTATCCTTCGGAAGCTCCGAAGAAATCTCGTCCGGGAGTACATCCTTGTACTCCCGCAGAATCTCGTAATAGGGACTCGACTTCAACGAGTCCCAACTCTGCTCCTCGAAGCGTTGCTTCTTGGTCTTCGCACTGAGGGGGTCATCGCCCTCAGTGATGCCATCGACGACGAGCTGCTTCAGCTCCTCGGCTTCGCGATCCACTCTCTCGATATCCGAGAGAATGCAAATTTGTTCGATGCGTCCATCGTACAAGTCTCGCGCGAAGCGCTTCCAACTCATCGTTGGAAGTGCGGTCAACGCCGACGCACTCGTCGGCGGTTCTCCAACCGCATCCTCTGGTACTGTAACCCAGTACCCGTACGTGTCAAGACGTTCAACGTCTCGACACTCGGTGTCTGCACTGCAGATACACCCGTCTCAGTCCCGGACTGAGACTCGCGCAGCTCCCTGAGCTTGCGCCGCGAAGGTCTACCGTGGAGCCCGGCTCCAGGTGCTCCACGTCCAAGGCATCGCACCTTGGACGGGACGTTATCGCAATCGTCAGCGGATTCCTTCCGCTGACTCGCACTATCAAGCCCGGCTTGAGTGCCGCTCATCGCGTGCAGCGCTGCTGCACGTGAGCACGCAGGTTGTTCGGGTGCTGGGCGTTTGCAACCGCCAGCACCTCCTGCCGCGCAGTCGGTTCCCTGAACCGCTGCGCCTCCATCCGCTCCCGGAGCGGATGAAGCAACCGCATCGTCGACTCCCGGAGTCGACGTGCTCTCTCTAGCTTCCTGCGCTAGCGAGTGTTCGCTTGTTCACATATCGTCAGCTCCCAGAGCTGACGCACGATCGCTAGTTCCCGGAACTAGCAGCGAACGTTCGCTTGTACACGCATCATCAGCTCCCGGAGCTGATGCACGATCGCTAGTTCCCAGAACAAGCAGCGACGCGGCAGTGGCGTCAGCTCCCAGAGCTGACGCACGCCTTTCGGTTCCCCGAATATTATTTGCTTCGTCAACTCCCAGAGTTGACGCGACGTCGTCGGCGCGACCCTTGGAGGCTTGAAGTACCTCCAAGGATACCGGTAATACCGGTATAATACCTTCTCTCAGGTGAATCGCATTCACCTGACCATCACTCATGTGACAAACATCATTCAGATGTTTACGCGTCAGGTGATTCACATTCACCTGACCATCACTCATGTGACCGCGACCCTTCGGCTCAGATTTCTGAGTCGACACACATTTTCTCACAACGACTCCCGGAGTCGTTGATGGTCGCCGGCGGCGATCGGAGGCAGCGGCGGCCGCTGCTGCCTCAACTGGGGATCCACATGCACCGGCCGGTGCATGTGCAGCACTGACAGGGCCATCGCTCTCTGTCGTGTATGTGTTGTTGAAGCGTACGAGTGTACGCTTCTCCCAGTTGATCACCGGGTCATGTCGTGCAAGCCACGGCATGCCTAATACCAAGTCGAACTTATCGTCTAGATCCAAGACGATAAGATCTTCTACAAACGTCCTTCGTTTGTAAGAGAAGCGCACACGGACTACGCGCTTCTCAGTCCTCACGGTGGCACCTGTTGCCAACCGCACCTCCAACACGCCGCGAGGCGTGTCGGCCTCCTCGAAGTCAAGCCTTCGAAGACTTCCCTGTCGAACAAAGTTGTTCGACGCGCCCGAGTCCACTAGGGCACGAAGAGAGTTCACTCTCTTCGACATCACGTTCAGGATGACAAGGTTTGACTTGTCATCTTGCAGCTTACAGCGAGAAACCTTCTCGCTGGGGGCAGCAGTCCTCAATGTCGCGTGTCCAAGCTCGACACGCGAGACTGCATCACCAGTAGGACGCCCCGCGCCTAATGGTCCTTGGCGTTTTTTGAACGCCCGCCCGCTGTGCACTCGCGTGCATAGTGACCGATGTTACTACACTTGTAACATCGAACCTTGCTGTTCCTACGCTGCTGTTGACCAGCAGTCGTAGCACTCGAGAGGTCCATAGGTTCCGGACCTCCCGTCTTCACAACAGGACGCGCCGGCTTCGGCGCGTTCGCATGGAGTTTAGCTTGACGCCGGCTAAACTCCTCTTGCATTGCAAGGCTGATCGCCTCTTCGAGCGTATTCGGATACTCTCGGAAGAGATACGTCTTGACGGGACCATCTCTTAGTCCCTTCATGAACGTGACGACCTTGGTCGCCTCGTCGATCGGGTTGGCCACTATGTTCGATACCAAGTATCGAGCACGCTGGGCAAAGGTGTGAACATCATCCTTGCCCTGCTGCAGATCGAGAAACTCCGCTCTCGATCTGAACTCGTTCTTCGGAGGCTCAAACGCAAGTTTGAGTTCCTCCTTGAACACCTCATACGTGCTGAAGCACGTAGGATCCGAGAGTCGGCGCCCATAGGCCCAACTCCTCGCACGTCCGCCAAGACATGACATGGCGAACGCGACCTTCGACATCGGATCGACGATACGTCGAGCCGCAGCGGCTGTGTCAAGTTCGACAAGCCAACGAAGGAGGGTCTCGTCCTCCTTCCCCGTGTAGGTACTCACGTGGAGTTTTCAACGACTCCACGCGTGGCTTAGGGAAAGCCGTCGAGGCAGCAACATCTCGTTGCTCCTCAACAATGTACCAGAGCAACACCGTGTTGCTCTGTCGGCGATAGCGTACGAAGCATCGTCGCTACCGCTGCCTCTCCAACGACTTCCGAGAGTCATTGGAGAGCTTCCCACTCTGGATCCGACAGGTGGGCACAGTCCGTGCGCGTAACGGACATGTGAGGGGTCCCAGTGGATCCCTCATCCATTGGGGAGTTCTCTACCCCGCGTTCGTATGACTCCATACGAACGAACGGCAGTCGGTCGTGGGACTGCTACCAGGTGCAGCGGGGCTGCGTAGGTGTGCACGGCACAGAGGAAGTTTGGTTGACTCGTAGAGTCCTGTTTGCAAGGCACTAGCCTTCGGTTCTATACAAGAACCAAGTAGTCCACTAAATACGGGACTCTCACAATCAGTGTCCCTATAATAAAGGAACTAACACTAATTATGTAAAATGCAAACTGATTTTTATTTATTTTATTGCCCTAATCCTGAATGTAACGGATTTAGTATCTAACATACTAAATCCTAATCAAATGCAATGTGTGGCTCTGAGCTAACAGCCAGCAACTGGCTACATATGTGACGTGTGAGAAACACTATGTGTCGTACACAGATCTGTGACTTGTGACCTGGATGGTGTATACCACACCTATTGTAGCCAAGGCGTGTAACCCCGTTACACCCTCCCCCACCAAACCGTGGATACGGAGTATCTACAACTGTAGACATAACTGCCTTGTCAAGGCCGGTCACCGGCAACTTTCCGATAAAAGAAATCTCTCAACGAGAGTGCGCGTGCGCGCTGGCTCAACGAGCACATTCTCCAATTCTCCCCAGCGAGCCAACCGCTCCTGAGGTGTCCCGTGCCCAGGCGTCTACGCCTCAGCGCCTCAGCGCTTTCCGGTCTGAGCCCTCGGCTCCTCTCACGCTCTCCGTTTCGGAGTATTTCGCGGCGTCTCGCCTTCGCTACGGAGCGATGTTCAAGGTCAGCCCGACGTCAAGTGGTAGCGGTGGCTCACCCTTCGAGTACACGACAGCGTCGCCGACGCGCGACCCACGTCGCTCTCCTACAGAGGAAGGCGAGGTCGAAGTGGACTACGAGGAGTCCGAACAGGGCGATGCCCATGCGTCTCCTGCTCCTGCGAGCCCTCGGACGCCCCGATCTGAGCTGCGCTCTCCACGCGATCCGCGTCGGTACTCAATTCCTCGGCAGCTGCGGCAGCCCAATCCGTTCCCGGAGGGACCTTCGAGCCTCGTGCTCAACGCGTTGCGCAACGCACCACCGCTTCCTGCTCGCGATGAGCCAGAGTCACTCAAGGCAGTCGAAGACGCGATCACCAACCCTCTGGATGAGGCACAGGAGGCTTCCCTGAGCGGTGCTCCAGAGTCACGTCGACCGGTCCAACGGGACATCGTGGGGACTTCGTCGCGGCGCGACTACGGCTTCGAGCCTCGCGACCCTGCCGAGCAGGTGAAGCAGTTGATGGCGCAGCCAAACCTGCATGGTTACGCCATAGGCAATCCTCCACGTACGGTGGCTGAGACTCAGCAGCGACAGGGGCTCCATGAGCGTTTCCTGACCCCGCAGGTGTGCACACTCGCCGAGTATCGGCAACGCTTAGATAAGCAACGGCGACGGGAGTCTGTGCCTCAGATGAGGACTTATCCACTCCTGCTCCAAACCGGAGAGACCACCCGGGACTACATGGTCCATGTGGCCACCTGGGCCGAGGCTTCACGGAAGCTCGCGTCGTTTGACCGGCTCATGGAGAGCTGCGCCGAGGTGGACGTCCGCCTCGCCCGAGGTCTACTCTTCCAGTACGCGAAGATACGCGTGCGGCCCGGCCGCTTTCCTCGTCACACGACGGCAGTGGCTCCCGCCTCTCAGGCCACTATCCCTGCTTCGCAGGATGCTCCTTCAGTCTCCGAGGGAGACTCGCTGGCTGTGCCAGCCACGGACCAGAGCCTGAGCTCGGCTGCTAGTCCGTCAGCTTCTCACACTAGTGGTGAGAAGCGGGTGTCGACCGAGTGGTCGACCTCGAGCCCTTCGGGCGCCCCTGATCTTCGCGATCAAAAGCGTCCACGACGTCAGGGCAGTCCTGCCTCAGGGACCCTTCAAACTCCCACGAGTTTTGGGAATGAGGATATCCACGCCACTTCACCAGATACTGGTTTTGACTACGGTGGCGACGCCGCGCCATCAGGCGCTCCACGTGGTAGTGGGGAGTCCCTGCTCATCGAGCAACGGCGGAGGAGGCCGATTCGCTGCGGAACGCCGTACTCGATGAGTGTGACGAGCGCTATTTGTCGCATCGCGCCTGGTACCAACTCGATCACTCGATCGGTACTCTCCGGAGTCAGACTCCAGTCCCTTCAAGGGAACGTCGAGAGTGTTTGGCATTCGCATGCCCGTCTCGCTCATGACATGGAGGAGATTGAAAGCCGGATGGCTTGGCTCGAAGGTCCTCAGTCCCTGACTGCTCGCCTGCACCAGCAGGAGCTTCAGCTCGCTGAGTTGCGAGGTCAGGTGACGTTGCTGCTGCAGATGACGCAGCCTGGGCACGTGTCGTCGGTGCCAGCGCCTCCGCGCTCACCCCGCGGGGTCCCGATATGGCTTAAGCAAGCCGACGTAGAACACCGGGTGTGTTCGCATCCCGCTTTGGCAAGTCAAGCGTGTATGCCAGGCCCTTCTTGGCCACGACCGTAAATGGTCCGATGAAACGCGGACGCAATTTCGTCTTAAAGACATTTGACACTGCATGTGTAGGTAGGTTCTTAGCGTTTAATAAAACCTGGTCACCGACCTTAAATTCCCATACATTGCTTCTACCTTTTGTATCCGCTTGTTCCTTCTGAACGTCTTGGCTTTCAGCCATCGCGTCACGTACACGGCGTAATACGCTCAATCTCACCGAGAGGAAGTCATCGACTTGTTTACGCACAGCAGAAGGGCTGATATCAGCAAGCTCGGAGTCGAGCGACGGTACAGCCTCTCCCCCACCAAGCCCAAGGCTACCGCGTGGCGGAGTGAGCGGAACGCGCGGGTGCGCAAGGCCGTTCACGTAGAACGGGGTGAAGCCTGTCGAGGCATGCACCGCATTGTTCATGGAGAACTCAACGAGAGGGAGCATAGCGCTCCAACGCTTCGGCGTTTCAGCGCATACGCTGCGGAGGATGTCCTCCAGAACGCGGTTCACGCGTTCGGTCTGACCGTCGGTCTGCGGATGGTCCGCCGTGGACATGTCCAGTCGAGTGCCCAGCACCTTGAAGACGGACGTCCAGAAGTGACCCGTGAAACGGGGGTCTCGATCCGAGACAATGGTCTCTGGCAGCCCATGCTGGCGGAAGACCCGATCGATAACGATCGTCGCTGTACCAGCGCCACTGACGGTGTCCGGCACAGCCGCTAGGTGAGCCATCTTGCTCAGACGGTCAACAAAGACCACCACGCCCGTGTTGCCTGCCGAGTCCTTCGGCAGGCCAAACACAAAGTCCATACTCATGGACTACCAACACCCAGAGGGTACAGGCAAGCTCGCCAAAGGCGCTGCCGCATGCGGGGAGGGTTTAACCCGCTGACACGTCTCGCACGTGTGCACATATGTGCTGACCCACTTGTACATCTTCGGCCACCAGTACATGGAGCTCACTGAGCCGTAGGTCTTCTCGCGACCGAGGTGGCCGCTTGTTGGCGTGTCGTGGGCCTCATAGAGGGCGCGATACTTCAGGTCCTCATCGTGAGGAACCACCACACGTGGTGGGTCATCCTGACCCGTGCTGTAGTACAGCAGACCGCCTTCCAGGCTATAGCGTTGGAGTCTCGCCTTTAGGCGTCGTGACAGAGTCACTTTTGAGTCCTAAAACTCATCGCTCCCTAGAGCTTGAAGCAGCGCGACACATGAGTCGTCCTGAGCGTACGCTGCTCGAACCATGTCCGTCACGGACGACGTCACCGAGGTGACATGAGATAACTTATAGTCCGGGCGACGTGATAACGCGTCAGCGAGGACGTTCTGCCTGCCAGGCTTGTACTTCACCTCGAAGTTATACTCCGCAAAGAAGGAGAGCCATCGGGCCATCCTCTGCGAGAGGTGAGGCGACTGCGTCGCTGTGCGTAGTGACGCATGATCCGTGTAGATCACAAACGGCTTGGAGCCGAGCAGGTGAACCCTGAATTTGACGAGAGCGTACTTCATCGCAAGTAGCTCCTTGTCATGAACTGGATAGTTCTTCTCAGCAGCCTTGAGCTGTCGCGACTCAAACGCAATGACGCGTTCGCGCCCTTCGGCGTCCGCTTGTAGCAAAGCACTGCCGATGGCAAAGTCCGAGGCGTCACAGACGACAATAAACGGACGAGCGGGGTCTGGCAGCGCCAGTATCGGTGCCTGAAGCAGGCTATCCTTGATACAAGTGAACGCATTCTCGTGCTCGGTACGCCATACCCACTCGGCATCCTTCTTAAGGAGATCCGTCAGTGGCCGAGCCAACTCAGCGTAGTTCTCGCTGTACTTGTGCAAGTAGTTGGCCAAACCCAGCCACTTACGCAAGTCCTTCTGGTTCAAGGGAACCGGCCAATCCACAATGGCCTTGACCTTCGCTGGATCAGCACGAAGGCCATGCTTCCCAATGAAGCACCCTAGGAAGGGGATTTCTTCCGCGCCAAAGACGCACTTGTCTGCGTTGGCGTACAGCTTGTTCGTGCGCATGCACTCGAGCACAGCTCTCACGTGTTCCACGTGCACCTCAACGTCAGTCTTGCCGTGTTCGGCCTGACTGTGGACGAACACGTCGTCAAAGTACGTTTGTGCGAATGCCCGTAGGGGCCTGAACAGCTGCGTCACTAGACGATTGAACGTTGCGGGCGCGTTCGAGAGCCCTTGGGGCATGACGAGCCACTCCCAGAGCATACCGCTCGGGGTGCTCACCGCTGTAAGCGGAATATCACTGGCTCGCATGAGCAGCTGATAGTACCCATCGACTAAGTCGAGTGCACTGTACATGGTGCAACCCACCATGTTGTTCTGAAGAACATCCTTCCTAGGAATCGGCGTCTGCGCCGGAATCGTGGCAGTGTTGAGCTTGTTAAAAGCGTGAACGATACGCCACTTGCCATTCGGCTTTCTGACACAGAACGTTGGCGCGGAATGCGGAGACTTGCTCTCGCGCACGAGACCCGCCGCGTGCTTCGCACGGAAGAAGGCGTCAATGACGTCGCATTGCTCTTTAGGAAGAGGCCACTGTCGGGTCACGCAGTACTTAGTTCCGGGAACTAAGTCGATCTCATGACGAACGCCTCGGTCGGGAGGCAGGCCACTCGGTGGTTCCTTCGAGACAACGTCTCCATATTCCTTCAGCAAGGAGTGGAAGGGATCCGAGGGATTCTTGAGGATCTCCGATCCACTCCTGGCGTTCAACGCCTTCTTGACTTCGGCCAAGACGGACTCGTCAACAAGGGACGACGAGTTTAACTCCTCCTCAGGTCGAACGATGACCACCTCGGCGAATTCGCCAGCCTTCAAGGCATCGCCAAAGTCGGCGAAGGACATATCTTCTAGTTCAAGGAGCTTGTCAACACTTGGCAAGTCGTCCAGCAGGACACTGCCTTCGGCACTACCGCCCACTCCATCAACCAGAGTGTATAGCTGCCCACAGCCCTCCGGTGCGTCGGCACTTGACGTCACGGATGACTCAGACGCAGAGCGTCTCGCCCGAAGGGCCTTACGACGTCTTCGCCCTGGCCGAAGATCGTCTACTCGACGGAGTACGTGCCGTCGCACAAGTTTCGGCCTCTCTCGGCCCAGTGTCAGGGACACTCAGCGATCCACTCGGTCGACGACCGATGCCGCTCAGCGGAGTACGTGCCGCTGCACAATCAATGACCGTAACAGGTCCAGTGTCAGAGACACTCAGCGATCGACTTGGTCCACGACCAGTATCACTCGACGGAGTACGTGCCGCCCCACAGTTCACGGCCTGGTAAGGCCCGATGCCATCGGCATCCAGTGACGGTCCATGACCGGCGTCACTCGGGTTACGTGAGCTTTGCCCACACGTTGACTCACTGCCAACCAGCGCTATGCGCTCAACAGGGCTGCGATCCTCGCACTCGGTGCTGTCCACTAACTCGGACACACCGACTTCCAGCATCATTGCCGACTCGGCTCGATGCTCGCGCCAATAGCGCTTCTGCTTCCCTAGCAGAGGTGGGTTCATGACTCGCCAAAGCTCCACTAGGAGAGAAGTGCGTAGCACCTAAGGTCTTCGACCTCCAGTCGATCCATGGCTCGTGGCGCTCCAGCCACGCCATACCAAGGATGAGGTCGTACCTCGAATCCAGGTCAAGGACCAAGCAGCGTTCCACGCTGTCGAAGTCCAGGAACTTCAGCCGTAGGTCCATGGGGACCTTGGCTGCCGTGACACGGACGCCCGTCGCTAGACGGACAGTGACGGTGTCACCTCTTCGCGCTCGAAGCGCCTCAGCATATTGCTGACTACCCTCAACGGTGGAGCGTCTGACGTAGTTGCCAGACGCTCCTGAATCGATCAACACGATCCACGGCTTCTCGAAGCCCTTCACGTCCACATGGACGACCAGCAAGCCCTGCTTGCTCACACGTTCCGTGTTCAAGAGCACGGAGCTCTTCGGGGCTGAGCCCCAGTGCCTCTCACGCACTGCAGAACTCAGTTCTTCCCCAGTAGACCACCCCGCGTCTACTGGGAGCCGTCGTTTCCCTGGGCAGAGCCCAAAGCGGGACCCGCGACAGGGTTGCGGCCATTCTGGCCGGCGCGCTCTTTGCGCAGAGGGCAGTTGGGCCTCAGGTGTGTGGGACTACCACACGTGTAGCACCGACGAGTGCTCATACGCTGCACCGCAGCTCGTAGCTCGGCTACTTCATCTTCAGCATAGCTGAGGTCCATGGGTTCGGGTCCCCCGGACCCTGTGCTATTAGCACCGACCCTCGACAACTTAAAGTTGTGTTCAGCATTCAATGCCACGCTAACAGCGTCCTCGAAGGTGCGAGGATTCTGACGGAATGCCTCCGTCCTGGCCACGCCAGCTCTCAGACCTTCCATGAAGATAGTCACAGTGACCACCTCAGGTAGAGGATCGGCAGCCATGCCGGCAATGAGCGTGCGCAGCTCTTGGACATAGTCCACCAGGTCCTTCTTGCCCTGTCGGCAAGCGAGGAAGCGTGACCGCACGCGATACGCCTGGTTAGGTGGAGCAAATACTTGCGTAAGTTTGGCCTTAAGCTCACCCCAAGTGGGGAAGGCCATTTCTACCGACGTCCCAGACGTCAAGGCCCATTCTCGTGCTCGACCTTCGAGCTTAGAGATGGCGAACGCCACGCGTTGGCCTTCCAACTGGAGCATAGCGGCCTCCATGGCCATCTCGACCTCTCGGGTCCACAATAGGAGGTTCTCTCCTTCGTGCCCGTGAAAGGTCTTCACGCTGAGCGTGACGGGCTTAGCTCTCGGAGTGGGATTAACTCCTTTTACATTCCGCTGAATGTGCTCAACGAGAGCGTTCTCGTACGAGGCAAATGCCTCCAGGCGCGCGTTGACGGCCTCCGGCCCTTGAGACGCAAGGTGCGCCATACCTTCAGGGCCCAGCAAGGACGTAAGCTTGTTAAGCGTGTCCCGCTGACTCGGAGTCAAGTGAGCGTATGCTTCTGGCTCCATTCTCACAGAGAAACAGTCTTCAACTCAGGAGTTGGATTGACTACAAGTGCTACCAGATGCAGCGGGGCTGCGTAGGTGTGCACGGCACAGAGGAAGTTGGGTTGACTCGTAGAGTCCTGCTTGCAAGGCACTAGCCTTCGGTTCTATACAAGAACCAAGTAGTCCACTAAATACGGGACTCTCACAATCAGTGTCCCTATAATAAAGGAACTAACACTAATTATGTAAAATGCAAACTGATTTTTATTTATTTTATTGCCCTAATCCTGAATGTAACGGATTTAGTATCTAACATACTAAATCCTAATCAAATGTAATGTGTGGCTCTGAGCTAACAGCCAGCAACTGGCTACATATGTGACGTGTGAGAAACACTATGTGTTGTACACGGATCTGTGACTTGTGACCTGGATGGTGTATACCACACCTATTGTAGCCAAGGCGCGCAGCGCCGTGTAACCCCGTTACACAGCGGATCCCTCATCCATTGGGGAGTTCTCTACCCCGCGTTCGTATGACTCCATACGAACGAACAGCAGTCGGTCGTGGGACGGACTACAAAGTGCTACCAGGTGTAATGGGTCTACTTCGACCTTTTAGGTGGCGTACACGTGCGCTTACGTGTATGAGGAAGCGTGCAATTAGAATAGACTTAATTTAAGTATACTTATTTAAATAAGTATAATTAAATCAAATATAACTAAATTAAACTGCAAAAATACCGTAAAATGAGAACTGTTATTGAATTTGGCATAAGCCAATTATGGACCTCCTAAAACTGTTTGTTATCTATTTCTAAAGGGTCTGTCAACGTGTGGTTGGCAGAAACTCTGCTCAGTGATTGGTAGAAATCCGTTACTTTCTACCAATAATATGCACAAATGCACACGAACCACCCAATAATGTGGTTCGCCCATGTATCCTTTGGTGTGTACAGCACACCAAGGTCTGAGGCCCATTTCCAACCTCTAACAGTTATCCTAACTGTTAGAGTTACAAGTGGTACAACCACTTGTACGTGTAACCCCGTTACAGCTTCTGCCAGCTCCTCCTCGGTAAGAAGCCGAGGCGGGGAAACCGTAGTGTGATCACCAGTCGCGAGAATATTTAATTTGATATCGTCGCCTTTTTTTATTAGCGCGCCAGCGACCACAAGATGTAAGGCTTGCGCAATGCAGTGAATGTGATAGACTCCAAGTATGTTCCCAGCCAAAACTGCATTTGCAGCACCATCTCGGAGAAGGACAGCGTAATTTCCTTTGCGCAATCCCCATCGAGAAATAACAGCGTCTACACGAGTTGCAATTACTTCACCTGTATGGGATCCAGGTAAATGTTCAACCTCAAGCGTCCAGTTCGCCATATCAAAATATTCATCCAAATAGTGAATCGTTGCTGCCATGAAGCTGCGTTGACGCCGATCAGTCCAAATATCCGTCGTCATGCAGAAGTCTACGCAGTCATCTTTCAGAATATGTTGCAACTTGGATCGTAGGTCTGTAGCCAGACAAGATATGTTGTTTCTCAATTCCGTTCGCCCCGAAACATGTAACTCGATGCCACCGAAATCAGCAGCCACTAATTGCATGTAGTTACGAAACCCTTCGTCATCGACCAGTGACATCGGTCTTTGAGATTGAGCAATCCATATTGCAAGATTCCTATCAGCGTGGCTTTGCTGTTCATCGCTTAGCTTCTTCAGCGTCTTCTTCTGCGGTTCGCTTGAGTCAGACCCCGTGCAATTTCTCTTGTTAGTGCCGACCTTCTTGCGTTTTGGTTGATTGAGCTTTAAGTACTCGTCGAGCTGTTTTTGGTGATACCTCTCCACGTGATGAATCACAGCGTTTGTTTGCCCAACCGAGTATGACAGCGTACAGCAACACACTAAGCAAAGTGCGGACTTAGCGTGACGAGAGAATAAGGCTTCTTCATCCAAGTGAAAGTTCTCCGGGGCTGCCATCAAGCGGACAATGTGCCAAATTTCAGGACGATGAGTGGCAAAGAGGGTGGTTCTCGAGACTGCGTCATTATGAAGGGATCTCAAAGACTCGGGTTCGCGGTCTTCACGCGCCATTGTTTCTTCAGTAGTGAAAGGCTCCCATAGTTTTTAGCGGTACGTTGAAGATCGGTTCACAGCATGTTTGCTCAACAAAATAAGTAAACAGATACCTCGAGGTACAAGGTACGTTTAAAACCTTTCTAAAGCTAAATGTTGACACCTCTAATCTCATCCACTTCTGGTCGTGTGAATCCACTCCCTTTTAACTACCTACTTCCCATTCCATCTCCGCTGGGAGTTAAGCCATTGCCAAAGAGTATCCCCTTCGTCGCTCCTTCGATTTCATTTCCACCGGCAACTCTCCGAACGGTCTCCAACACTTTGACCTCGTCAACAGGGTCATCTGCTCCGTCTACCAAACAAAAGGAACTCGACGAGCGAAGCAATGTATTGCAGAAGGATGCACACGGCGCGCACAGTCCAATAATCGGTGTAAGACTCAAGTGGTGGTGCATGATGCCAAGTGGTCGGTTGTGGTAAGAGCTCTCAAGGCGGCGGTCTCTGCCGTGCCCACGGCGGTGGCAAGCAATTCCGAGTGCCTGGGTGTTCCAAGGGGACGCGTCTTGGCTCGTGCTACCTGCACGGTGGAATTCGTCGTTGCATAATGGAAGGGTGCAAGAAGAAAGATCGAGGCAATGGATACTGCATCTCACACGGAGGTGGGAGGCAGGGATTGGGAAAAAAAGATTGATATTGTAGCATTGTAAAAATTGTACCTTACAATATTGATTGATTGAAAACTTGCAATATCTACTACAAATTGATCAATATTGTGTAGAAGAATTCCAGAATCCTATTCGTTTTCGTACTCTTCATCGTCGATTTCATCTCCTCTTCGAGCTGTCTGCACTGCCTTAGATGTAACCTCGTTTGTAACGAGATCCCAATTCATCCTCAAATATAGGATTGCCTCAAGGTCTCAGCACTCATTTGCTTGCGGAGATATCCGAGCATGCATTTCACCGCTGGTTCCACTTCAACGGATGTTGCTGGAAGCCACGACAGGTCCATGTACTTGGACTTGCCATCCTCTCGAGCATTTTCTCTCACTGCAATGGCTGCTTTCACCTCATCTGGGGATCTACGACGTCGGGTAAAATCCGGTTCTTTCGATCTGTAGAGTTGACCACCTTGGGGGCGAGCATTGATGCGTTGTAGCGCTTCTTCTTCGAGACCGTCGTTGAAGACGATTGTTCTTTGTTTCTCTTGCGTCCATACTGGTCCAGTATGAGATCGAGGAAGCGTATATGCTCATCTGCAAGTCATACTGTATTCATTCAAGAAAGATGAAAGTGCCAGAAATCTCCAACCCTTGCGTGTGACTACGAATATAGCTAAAGAATGTTCTCCATTGTCAGTGAGACCATCAAATACCAGAACAAACCGCTCTCCCTTGAGTTCTTCAGTGACGTGGGGTTCTATTAGCTCTACGCGGGCATTCATCCGAGCTTTCAACGTCTTCGAGCATATAGAGTCGAACCTCACCGCTGAGCGTATTGTTGGATCATCCAATCCGGATGAGCGTATAGTTGGATCATCCACGTCGGAAAAAGTGAAGTACTAGGTTCATCCACTGATATGTTGGCAAAGCGTGCCTGTCGACAAACATTTCTATAGCTACTTTCTTCTTCTCGCGGATGCACGTCCGGACAATGTCTTCATACCCTGGCACCAAATGGTTCAGTAGGTTTGTGTAGCCCGCCTTCTTCAAATGCTTGACGAAGCTGTTGCACGCATTTTAAGTTTGCCCCATGGGACTGGTATCCCGGAACATTACAGCGACAACGGCTTTTGAGCTGGGTTTAGGGGCTTGAGCAGTGAAGAAAGTTGAGATAGCCGCCATGATCAGGTAGACTCTGAATTGTAAAGAGCCGATATAGTCGGAGTCGCCGGCTTGGAAAGGGATGCGGTGAACTGGAGGAGCGCTGATTTGAAAGTGAGGCTTTAAGTGGTCGTTGGCAGGTGAGTTGTGCTATCCCACCTCCTTTTCGATTGGCGTAGCTATTTACGCCTCTGCCAAGACTGCGAGGTCAACTTCAACACAATTAGATCGCCGTATTGCAATTGATTGTCCTCGATATTGATATTGTTACACTATTGATTGATTGAGAAGTCAACCTGGCAATCAATTAACATTCTCCAACAAATAGTAACACCACAATAGAAAATTGTATGCCTGCGTAACCAGAATACCTTACACGTTCCGTCAATGAGATTTTGACGACAGCCAGTGTCCACACACGAGACAGGCGGATTTCATCAACGATGATGTTGGGGAATCCGTAGTACGAACTGGTTACAGCTTTTCATAGTTTTATTGGCTCAAATTCACACCTCTGGTATAAACAAAACTAAATATCCTCCCTCGCTCTAGCCCCACCGCAATATGGCCAATAAAGGCACTCATTCGCTTGGAGGTCAATTGCAGAGTCATCAGCAGTCTACTATAGCCGTCGCTACACCAGTGCCAGGCAATCTAAACATCGACCAAGTAAGTACGAAACGCTTGTACAGCCCCCAACACGAAGAAAGCATACAAAAGTTATATCAAGGGTCTCTCGCAATGGATTCGCGCAACGCAAGATGCCCCAGATGATTTTTTCGAGGAGGACGGTAGCCTGGATCTGTCAATATTCTTGCCATCCCATTTCGAGCAGTTTCTGATGGATAAGATGAACGCTGGTACCATTAAGGTCTCAACGTTTTGAAGTTTACACAGCTCAGACTTTGCTACTAGTAGCCGCAAGATGTTTTCCGAGTGGTCCGTGCTGGTTAGGCATGTAACGACTGCCATCGAGACCAGCACAGGCACCAATATGCAGCGCCCAAAAACCCAAGAGGAAGCTGATTCCCTATACAAACTCGGAATGTCGAACGTTCTACTGAAGCCATCCAGCCATCCGCACGAGCAGCGACCGGAGCGAGCTGTTACTACCTTGCGTCGAATCCGCCAAGCATTGCATGACGCTAACCCACAGGCTCGATCAGTTCCTTTTCATCACAGAAAGCGATCCAAAAAGGGGTAAACAGTTAGTGTTCACACTCAACGAAAAGATCATGACTTTCACTTTGCTGTTTGTACCGTTGATCCGAGGCGTGTTGTGGCGATGTAGTGCCGTACCAAGTGTCTCCTAAGCAGGGATTGGTAGCAGTTTTCGAACTAGTACTGTTAGTACTAAATATTCTAAGTAATATCACTATAGCAGTTAGCAGGTTGGGGCATTGCCGCCTTTAGTATTATACCAAAAATTAGCAGGTTTGCAAAAGCTGCGATTAGTACTAAAAAAGTACTAAAAAGGTGCTAAATCTTAGAAGGTCGCACTGGGTACATTCCCGCCTTCAATCTCACACTCGGGTGCATTCGCGCTCAGTTCGTGTTTAGCCAAGTCGTACGGACCGCTATGAAGTGCGCAAAAAGCACTTGTGACTTCGGTCACCTGTCGAAAACCTACCCATGTACCATTTGCGGCCGCCGCGTTCATCACGTGTGCAGCAATGAGCTATGTGTAGACGCTCCACTCTCCAAATAGTATGATGTGAAACGTTAAGGCCTGACAAGTCCCAGTATGCTATTTTTTAACGCGTCATTGTATGCTGTGCTAGTTTCTGCAGTGTTGACTGTGTGCGCAGTTTTCGTGGTGTCGATGGCGCAGGATACGAGTCGACATTGAGCAGCATATCAGGCATTTCGCCCTCCAGCCAAGCCACAGTGCTTAGTACACCAGAAGCACTAGAGCCGGAACCAGAAGCGGATGTATCGGACTGCTTGGTGGACGGTATCCCTGCGTCGATGACACACCATATCCAGCGTGGTACAGACTCTGTGTGGCAAGTCATCCATCGGTTAGACAAGTCGGTCAAGCATCGAAACTCCGTATTCACACATATATGTCTACTCTGTGCTGGAGACCCCAAAAAATCATGGAAGCAGGGACATGCTCAATTTCCCTCTATTTCAAAGCTAGCCAGGGTTTGGTTGGGCCGTTGCTCATCTACCGCTTATCAAGAGCGGGTTTTCTCAGCTGGATCGTTTGTTATGGGTCCACTCCGCACTCGGACAGCTAATGACCGAGCTGAGCAACAGCTCATTCTGCACCATAACCGCAAAGAGATCGAGCGCATTGAGGCTACAAAGAGAAATACATGGTAGCCCCATTTAGTACTAATGGTTTAGTAATATTTCACAGATATCTGTTTTGATTAAGGTGCCATTTATTAATATCACAAATTTAGCAGTTTTTGAGATGGCCTCCATTAGCATTATTTTATTTTTGCCAAAATCCGAAGTGCTACCAATCCCTGCTCCTAAGTGCTTTCTTTTAGCCAATCAGCATCAGTTACTTCATTGTCTGACGAATCGGTTACGGGAGCTCTACACAAGTCAATGTATATTGTCCGATCCCTGGGTGGGAGGCTGAGGACTGCTCTCGCTCAGTTCGTAAGGGCAATCATTGCCAGGTGCACCACGAACTCGCAAAAGAAACCTCGTTCCAGATCAGTCGAGGGAAAAATCAGTGACACAGGCTTATAAAGTACATCAGTAATGGTGTGGCAGCACCTCCCGCGAATGTAATATACACTCGGTGAAGATGATAAAGTTTGCTAAGGTATTGAAGTTTTCTTTTCTTCTTCTCGTTTTCTTCTTCGCTCTGATTGGTCAGAATAGCTTTAGAGCAGATTCAGCAAACTACAGCATTTTTGCGGTCCACAATGCTGGTAATTATTGGAGCGCTGCTGCTGGTCCTCGCGGCCGTCACCCTGCTCATCGCCTTTGTGGCCGCCACCTGGGATCATGATCTGGTGCAGAGGTATTACATTAGATTGTTTTCTTTGTCTCCGCCCCTCTGAAATCCGCCTCGTACATACATGTCTCTTTGTTCTGCCCGTGAAGCTATGCCGCGTTGCCAGCTCCAGCTGACCTAGGCACGAAGGAATTTCGCTGGCGTTGCTGGCTTTCGCCCCTAACACGCCGTGGCTGGCGCGTTTCCATTCTGCGTAGCCCGTGTCCGCGTATTACACTGCAGTCACCATTCGCATTGTTATCTGCGGACTTTGCCAAGCTCGCTACCTCTCTGAGTCTGCCCAAGCTAGCATTGGAACAATTGCCTTTCATGTTTCCACAGGTGGCGGTGAGCAGTTTGTTCCTACAACTGTTAGGAAATTCGAACTTCCCAACTAGCGTGCGTGAGATTCGTCTCAAAGCCCTTACTGTCGTCCAGCTGCGGCCGCTAGATATGAGTTTTCCTTCTCAAAGTGACGAGACACCACCACCGCCAGAGCTCACGGTAGGTTGTTGATTGACTCTCTTTCAGGTCTATGGCAGGTATCCCTTACAGCAATGCGTGTTTATGTAGTGCATTATGGTTCTGACCGAAAAACGCATCCTGGAGTCAGAGATTGAATTCACGGTTCAAACGGACCTGTTCGATGACCAAGGCACTGTATGGCAGTCTGTTACGTGGTTGTCGGTCCCGTTCAAGCAAGAGGCGTTGCTGGTTCCAATTTCGCAATCGGCTTTCAACTTAGACGACAATATCGTGGCGCGTGCTAACTCCAACCTGCTTGCAGAATCCTTCGATTGCTCCGCGAGAAACGTATCCGAATTCAGAGACGTTGGGGTTGTGGACTTGACGGGTGCGAGTATCAACGAGGCTAAGGCTGTTCCACTTATGTGGATGCTCGCTCGAGCAACTGGTATGCTTCAGCAGCAGAAGCGAGTGCCAGTGCTTCCGCTTATGTGCAGTACCATGTTCACGGAGGAGTTGGCGTCCGTGCCGCTCAACAACAAGTTGGTGCTGCAGTCGTGGACTAATGACGAATTTCCACGAAAGCAGGAGCAGCCTGAAGCAGTCAAATTTGCTATCGATGCTCGGGACGCCAGCATCATGACTGGAATTCTTCGAACTGTCCGGTGGAACTTCAATACTTCGTAAGGGTTTCAAGATGGCGGCTGAGAAGAATGAAACATGGTGTTCTGAGAGATGTTGCTTTGGGTACTCTTGTTACCTCTCCCTACTGTCCTCACTCCCATAATGTGAATCCTCTCATAATTTATGTAGTACGTTATGTAAAACTGTACAAAATACTATGCACGTAGTCTTTTAGGTTTAATATTACCTGAATAATAATATATATTACATACAGCAGTAAATGCCTGTTCACCCGGGATAGTCAAGGACGGCTCAGAGGATCCTAGACCTGTGTGCGAATTTCTCGTGTCTCCTCCGATGAGTCACGAGCACGATAATGGCGTCACGGAGCCGCTGCTCCCGGCACACTTCAAGGGTCGATCAAACTCGTTGTCCTCCACAAACAACGTCGTGTACGACCGCAACAATACAGCGGCGGAGCACGTCGAGCGCGGCGAGGACCACGTAAAGAGACACCATCCCCTTCGAGATTCGTACTTGAAGCAACTAGGCTACACGCCGCTCATTTTCAAGGTGAACTCGTTCTTATGGCGTGTGAGCATGTGTCAAGTATCCTCTTAGAGTGTTAATTGGCAAAGGATGCTTGTCAATCTATCGGGTTCTGACTTTGTGGCGCCTAATCTGTGCAGAAAATGAAAAAAATCGGAAGCTTTATCGCCTCGATGTCGCCGATGCGGACCCGGAGGGTAGGGATTAGTTAAAGTCTACTTATCGGCTTGAACAGTTTTGGGCTAACGCTTGTTGATGGATACTCTTTTTACATATCTACATGTAGCCTAATGAAGACGATCTCCTGAGCGATGCGTTTCCGTACCATCAGTCGATCATTCCGTCCAAGGGCTCAATTCGCGGTTCGGTCTTTAATTTGGCCGGTGCTACTCTGGGGGCTGGAGCACTATCGTTGCCATATGCGGTCGCAGTGTCTGGCTTGGGTTTTGCTGTAGCTCAACTTGTATTAGCTGCAGTGTTAACCGTGTACACGATTAGACTGCTGATTCGCGCGGAGGACATCACCAAGTATGTTATGTTTTTGTGTGTTTGATCGTTTGCAATGGGCTGACGCTTCGCTGTTACGGATTGATGTGCCAGACTGAAGTCGTATGAGGATATTGCCATGTACTGCTTTGGCACGAAGGTACTAGACCGTTATTGGAACTTTGTTCCCTAGTTGCTTGAGTTACTTACGTGGGGTATGTACGTTTAGATGACGATTTTCGTGGAGTTAAACATCCTGATCTTCTGCTTTGGCATTTCAGTTGCGTACCTTGTGACGCTCGGTGATATCATCACACCCCTAGGAGAGCTCTGCTTCGGCGTGAATAGCATTTTCGCGCATCGTTGGGTGCTCATGACGATCTCATGCGGATCAATCATGCTCCCGCTGTCTTTGATGAAGGACATCAGCAGTCTTCAGTTTTCGTCCATTCTGGGCGTTCTTTCCATCATCTTCCTCGTTGTGGCGGTGGCAATCCGTTCGATTATGTACGCAAGTGCGAATGGCATCCCTGAAGACGTTAGTTGGACGATTGACTTGAGTCGTGGCCCGAATTTCATGCTCAGTGTGCCAATTGTCATGTTCGCCTTCACTTGTCAGGTATGCGAATATTTTGTTCATGGCGCCTTTCGTTGCCCAACACCACTGTTCTCATATTTGTCCACTTCATGTAGGTCAACGTGTTTTCGATTTATACGGAGCTTCAGCGCCCTTGTATTCGACGCATGAACAAAGTGGTGGACCGCGCTACCATGATTTCGTTTCTGATCTACCTGTCTATCGGTGTGGTGGCATACCTAGCGTTTGGTCCTCAGCTCGTGGAGCCGAAATACAAGGGCAACATCTTGCTGAGCTTCCCGTTAAACGACACATTGATTGCCATTAGCCGGGCCGCCATCACTTTCACGGTAGCTGTGGCATTTCCGTTGAACATTTTTCCATGCCGTTTCACGATCGACATGATGTTCTTCTCGAATTCGGAGGACTCGTGGCCACGCCATGTGGCTGTAACGAGTGGTCTGGTGCTTTTGGCGCTGCTGCTAGCGATTTTCTGCCCCAGCATCAATGTGGTGTTCGGCATTATCGGTGGCACATGCTCTACGGTGGTATGTTTCTGCTTCCCGGCCGCGTTCATCTTGAAGCTTGAGGATGGTCCACTGCTCGGTCCTAAGAAAATCGGTCCTGTGCTGCTCTTCGTTGGCGCGATCGTGATCGGGTTCGTGGGTACTAGCGTCACGGTCTGGTCTAGTCTTCTAATGCCTCCGTCGTGAGCTGCCGTCTGAAATCCGCTACGAGTAGTCTTCGAGGTAGCCGCCGATTAATTTTGGACAACCTAATTGCACTTCAATTGGGGTGTGGTACACACTAAGTGAATGCTCGTATTTTTCGACCAATCATATGTGGCTGCCATCATCTTCAGCTTCGACTTCAGCGATGGCGTAAACTATCCAGACGAAAAGCGGACAGACAACTGCGAGTCGAAGTCGTGCCACGCCCTTGCTGTTAAGAGCGTATCTGTCATTGAGTAGTGGCTATGGACGCAACAGGCAACGGTGTTGCTCTTAATACGACGATACAGGATGAGGAAGCTGTCCAGACGTGTCTGTATTGTGCCAATCTGAAGGTGCTACGCGACCTGTTGCCGCCGAAGCGATGCGATTATGTACGTATTCTACATTGGTATTCTCCATTAAGCTTCATTTATTTTTTGCGATTTTAACCTGTTGCTTGATTTATCACTTGTAAATAGTGTCGTAAGTGGCGATGTCAATTCTGCACGCTCAAGTTCCCATTATTGGGCGTTCGGAAGGGACTTCCCAAGAAGATTAAAGGTAACTCGCGCATCTGCATCCAGTGCTTTGGTCATATTTGGCAGGAAAATGCTGCCGCCAGCTCTTCTTTAGCTTCTAGTTGCTTGCAGGGCGACTCACATTACACGAAGAACCTGTCGTTACCAGATAGGCAGGAAAACGGCCGTGATTCGCGTGGCGTCAGTTTTGTGGACAGAAACTCCATGATAGAATTCAGGCGTCGGGGATCAATGATAGACTCAGATTCGATGGGGGGTTCAAGTTGTCGCAGCTCTATGATGGGGTCTAGCCGTCGAGGGTCCATGTTGGAGTCGGAACGCCGTGAGTCCATGATGGTAGATCAAGTATGGGCAAGATCGGGCTCTTTCAGCGAATCTCACAGACTTTCATTCATGGACAGCTCGAATGGCAGCGATCTCACAAAGCGGCCAGTGCCTACGCAGATTCACTCTGTAGGGATTTCATACCGCGTGGCGTCGTTTTTGGGCCTTGTGGCAAACGGTGGTCCCGATGGAACGAGCATGAACGCTGCAATTGGACTATGGATGTCACTTTTTGCAGCTTCTATCCTACTCGTGATTGCATTGGCTGACGGGTTCTCGCTTTACCAGCGCGTTTTCTATTGTGTGGGGACGTACGGGATATTTCTTATGCTTCACCCTTGGATTCATGTCAATCGACAGAGCGAGAACTCTTCAACAAAAGCATCAAACCATACAAAGCAAACGGTGCAGTCAAACATTGTTGCGCCTCAGAGAACTGCACAAACGCAGTCTAAGCGCCGTGGCACGTTGGTAGTTCCGGGGAATGGTCCACTTCCGCCAGCGTACAAAGCTCGTCTTGGCGAGATGCAAGAGACATTGGCTTACTACCTAAGCGAAAAATGTCCATGGAAGATGGTTAAGGCTACCCGAGGCAGCGAAATCTACGAAATGACTGCGAACCAAACGCCATACGCGATATTCAAGATTGAGGTATTCATTACCGGCATTTCGATGGCCAATTTCATGGCGTTTGTCGACAGCAAAGACCCGAAGGATCGCTGTGTATGGGACCTCAACGAGGCAAATTTTGAAGTGATCGAGACATTCGACAGCAGTGACCTCGACGATGATGTTAACGTGAGCGTGTGCGTCAATACCCAGAAACCGTTTCTTGGTGGGTTGGTGTCTCCCCGTGACTTTTGCTTGCTGTACGCAGCGCGAGGCAACTCTATTTGCTTCGCTAGTGTTGAGCATCCTGATGTTCCTGTGCGTCCAGGAACGACTCGTGGTCATATATTTTTCTCTTGTTTCCACTGCAAAGAGGAAACAAGTCCCGAGGGCCCAGAGGGCTTCTCTTTGACGTACATTTGCCAGACTGATATCGGCGGAAATCTTCCGGTGAAACTACTCTACACCGGAACCATGGACAACATGCACAAGATGACGAAGGTTTTTCAGCAGGCAAATCGCTTGTTCCCGAAATGAAGGGTGACATGCTGGACATCAATGAATGTACTTGCGTAAGGTTTGGCATCTACTTGTTATTTCCTGTGGTTACCAAATAAATACCCTCCCTGATGAGGCTATTGAGCTGAAGTAATGAATAGCAGCTAATCGTCAGCAGCAGCGGCAGGGTGGATCATTCCTCGGTAGTGCTTGTGTTGTTCTGCAAAGTAGAGTCAACCAACTTGTCAAGCATGTACATGAAAGCTGGGTTCTCCTTGACCCAGATGATAAACTTGGTAGCTTGAGACGGAGTGAGAATCTGCTGCAGCTGCGCAACCTGAGCCTCTAGTGCCGTGTTCTTCTCATCGGTTACCTCTTCGAGCTTCTTCACAATGCTCAGCGTGTGGTTTAAATCGTCACGCACAGTTTTAATAGCCGCTCGGCGCTCCAGAATCTGCCGTTGTTGTTCGTCTGACACTTCCAGCTCTTCCGCCAGTATCCCCCAAAGGCTCATAGTCGCTGTAGCTGATTCGGGTGCAGACATCGGGTCTTCCTTTATCACGTGATCACGACGGAGCATATCTACACCTTGCTCCACCGAATATAAACTCAACTTCGTAACCTGCGTGGGCAGAAGCAACTCCCGAATGCGCGACAGATGAAAATGCAACTTCTCACGTCGTTTTGGGCCGTAGTCTGAGTATGTCACCTTGTACATGTTAAGGAATTGCGCGATCTCTTGTTCGTTCGCATTGCGCTGCAGCATCTCTCGCATCTGTTCCTTGATTTGCTGTTTCTCGCGCTGCTCGCTTATAATTGCCTCCTTGCCGATTTTCAGACGCATCTTCAGATCCATGTTTTCCGCTTCTAGTTGGCCCAGTCGGGACTCATTCTGCTCGAGTTGCTTCATCTTACGCTTGCGGAACTCTCGTACAGAAACCAGATTTTTCACACGACGAAGTTGTTTCTTCTCAAGGTCCTCTTCGCCCCCAGATCCAGCTGCAGTTGGTGACACTGGTCCGCTCTTTTTGCGTTTGAGAGGCCTCTTGCTCTTCACAGTACTTGTAGTGTTTGCCTTGCTCTTCGCTCTTGTGTTTCGGGATGTTGATGGGGCTTTTTCTTCAACGTCTTGTACTACAGAAGCATTCTTTTCACGTTTCCTTCCACCTATTCCCTTAGGTGGTGGCTTTCCAACATCGTGATCATTATCGGCATCGAAATCGTCATAACTTCCGTCCATGCTCAACGTGTCATTATCAAAGGACGATACGTTGGGCAGCATTGACAATAGGTTCGCGGTTGGCTTGGTTGGGGAGGGCCGCAGCCCCTCATACAGTTGTGCCGCCAATAACCGGGCGTTCGATTGGGTAGCACCAGGCGGTGGCTGTGCGTTTGTAGCTGTAACTAAAGACGTTGCTGCTGCCGGGCCCTTGGCCAATGCCTGCTGACTCACAGCTGAGGCCCCCGCCATCATTCGGTCCATGTCGATGTCGTCCAGTGGTAAGATGTCGCTCGTCAGGTTCCCTGCAGTACTGGCTACCATTGCGGAGCTTGTTGTCGAAGAATTCATTGCGTTGTTGCGCAACAGCCACCCGAAGGTGTCTTCCTCGCTGTCTTTAAAGATGCTCCAGTCGATGCCACTCATCGCCGCTGGACTCGATGGGTTGCGCTCGCCGCTGCTGGCGCTAAACTCCTCGTGGTCACCCATGGGTGTGGTAGTGCACCTGGGGTATCTGGTTAAACGGTGGCTTCGCTACGGCGCGGACTTCGCTCGCAACGAGAACGTTCACGTCGGGGTCTGCTTGTCTAGTTGCAAGTGGACTGGTCAAGGCACGCGCGCGTCTGTCGTTGCAATCTGAGTCCGTCTCGAATCAGCCTAGCGTCACCGGATAGTGGTGGCGTTTGTAACGTAGCGTGTTGACTAGCCAAATGGACAAACGATTCGGTCTAACGCTACTACATATCCGATTTTTACGGTATACTAAGCTAGCAATCACGCGGATTATTATATAATGCTTGGGATTACACGGAGTGTTGACCACTGCAACGTCATGGAATTGGCATAGACACACAAGAAGGTATCCGCACAGCGCATTTCCATTAGCCAACCAGAAGCAAACAACTCGCCGTCAAGCATTTACCAACCATCCAGTTAGATGGACTTGCAAAGACAGTCAGTAGATATACGCAAGAACAACTTACAACTAATCATTCCCTACGCTACCGTGCAGTGCTCAATGTGCGTACCATGTACGCGATATTGTCCACTTATCCCCGCCCGGCGTATAAACTCGAGCGGATACGAAAGCTAACTCCACTGATCGAGTGAAATTACACTGTTGTCATCAGGTATCCTACGCTGCGTCAATCGACACCACCTTGGTGACTCTCATCTCGAACCGTGTCCTCGACTCAATTCGCCGAGTTTGGGATAACTGAAGTCTTCAACGATTTGTATCTGTCACAACTTTAGCTGAGCTTCTCACTTGAGCTCGGCTAAAGCGTGGTTTGGTCGTTGAGTAGTTATGTCGTGAAGCCTCTCGCTCAATTCTTCGAGGTCGTGGAGAGCCACACGAACTGCTTGGCCAAAGCAGTAACAAGAGGAACTCACTTGAGTCCAATGTGGTTGATTCCGGAATGAGAAGCTGCGTCGGTAGCCACCGCTATCGAACATCCCCATCGCTCCTTACTCTCTTCACTATCTACTCCATACTAGCTAATCTCTTCTGCAAGTCGTTGCTGCTATCTCTTGCGTAGTCATGGACTCGTAGATGAACTCGTCTTGAATAGTCATGGGTTGTGAACTCATCGGGTTTGAATCCTTGACATGCCCTTCCTCAAAAGGTTGTCTTGCTACCCCGTAGCTTGACGGTCGTGAAACTTTTTAACGAGGTCGAGCACGTACTGCAGGTGATCTAGTGGTTCCCATGTCAGTCGAGACTGTCCGAGCCATTTGACATGGTATTCAGGCTTTCCTTTGCGACGCCGAAAGCCAACAATGTCTTCAACTAATTCTCCTTCAGTACCATCGGGAAGCCGCACCTTGAATATTGTCTGCTCCGGGTGATCACTCTGTACGTAGGGTTTCAGCATCGACGTGTGGAACACAGGATAGAATTTTACACGGGTTGGTAGCTCCAAGCGATAGTAGTCATGCCCAATTATCTCAGAAACGGCATATGGCCCGATCCATTTGGGCCCGAGTTTCCTCTTTGTCGTACCGGAATGAAATGTAGCCAAGTTGTTTGTCGACAAAAGCACACGATCTCCGACCTTAAACGCTTGCACAGGTCGATTTTTATCGAAGAAGTGGCTCATCCGATCTTGTGATGCTTGTAGAGACCGACGCGCCTTCGCTAGAACGTCCTGTTGGTGCTCCAAGAACTCCGTGCTGAGTGATGGTGTTGTGCCTTGCCATGCTTTGTTTTCTTTGACTGCCTGCCATCGTGCTGGTGTTACAGGTTGGTAGCCCAAGTCGGCTTCAAACGGCGACATGCTAATGGAGCTCTGATAGCGTGAGTTATATGTGAACTCAGCCAGTCCAAGAAGCTCATCCCAGTCATCACTGTTAGCGTTGCTAAATGCCCGTAAGTAGTTTTCAATTGTTTGGTTCACTCGCTCTGTAACGCCATTTGCTTGTTGTCGAAATGCAGTTGTGAGTTTCTGCTGTGTCCCCAGCATTTCACACAGGTTCGTCCAAAATGCAGAGGTGAACTTTGAATCCCGATCTGATAAAATCTCTTCTGGCAGTCCATGTAGTGCAAATACACGATCCCGATATAATTTTGCTGTTTCCACTGCTGAAGCAATCGTTGTTGTTGGTAGGAAATGCGCCCTTTTCGTCAATCTGTCAATTACCACCAAAATCGCATCATACCCTTCGTTGGTCTCTGGAAGTGCCACAATAAAGTCCATAGCGAGATGCGTCCATCTTGCTGCTGGAATGGCATGTGAACGAAGTAGTCCTGGTGGCTTCGTATTACGACCCTTTATGCGTTGACACACTTCGCAGGATCGTACGTACGTCTTAATCGTCCTCTCCATCCTGCGCCAGTAATAGTCCTTCTCTACGTGACGGAGAGTTCTTTCAGCTCCAGGATGTCCATAGCACTTAGCGTCGTGATACTCGAAAAGCAATGCGTAAAGAAGTTCAGGGATATTAGGTAGAACCAATCGGGGTTGATCGTCACTCGGAGACTGGTAGAACAGCTTACGCTTGACGAGTGAGTATCGCTGTAGGTTTCTGATCACTGGCTTAGCCTGTTTATCTTCAGTAGATTTGTTCAACTCGATCAGCAACGAAGCCGTAAAAGTATCTTCCTTGTAGCGACTCACAGCTTCTTTGACCAGACTTGTTATATCGCGTTCAATTCGTTGCTGCATGTTCTGTAGATCACTAATTGCTGCTAGCGTCACGATCCCCTCGCTCATGAAGTCGGGTCGCCGCGACATACCATCTGCCACAGTGTTCTCTGTCCCCGGTATATACTTAAAGGTAATAGGATATTCGCTCAGTTCATCGTACCAGCGAGCTACCCGACGCGAGATCGACTTCTGAGAGAACAAGGTCTCTAGTGACCGATGATCCGTCTCCACGATGAATGGTTTATCGAGTAAGTAGATGCGCCACAGTCGCAAGCCGAACAGAATAGCCAGAAGCTCCTTTTCTCGAATCGAGTAATTTTTCTCCGCTGCTTTGTATTTCCGTCCACCGAAAGCTACAGGTCTTTCCACTTTGTTATCACCCTCGCCCTCCTCTTGAAAGAGGACTCCACCAACTGCAAAATCACTCGCATCGGTGCGCAAATGAAACGGTTTGTCGAAGTCAGGAATCGCTAGGACCGGAGTCGAGCTGATCTTGTTCTTCAGCGAGATGAAATGGTCGCGCAATTTGTCAGTCCACTCAATTTTCCTTTTCCTCGACCCTTTAGAAGTTCAAACAACGGTGCTGCGTCAGTTGAAAAATCCTTGCAGAAGCGCTGTACATATACCGCCGTGCCCATGAACGACTGCAGTTCGCTCCGGTCACGAGGTAATGGCCACTCCTTCAATATCTTTACCTTTGCAGGATCAATGCGCACTCCATTTCTGCCGACGTAGTCACCAAGGCAAGGTATTTCAGCCACGCAGAAAACACACTTGCTGAGCTTGATGAAAAAGTTGTGTTCTTCCAGGCGGGTTAACACACGATCCAAAGCCGTCAAATGCTCCTCAAGGTCTTCAGACTTTGTACACACATAGATATCATCAAAGTATGACTGGCAAATTTCACTTAAGTCTGCAAGCACACGTCGAACCCCAGCATTGAAAGTAGCGGGGGCATTAGAAAGTCCCATAGGCAGCACTAAGTACTCGTAGGCTCCGTCCGGAGCTTGAAATGCTGTATATGGTATATCAGCGTCTCGAACACGAAATTGATAATAGCCACTAAGGAAATCCATGCATGAAAACCAGTATCCACCGCTCATGTTGTCAATTATTTTGTCTTTTCGAGGCATTGGTAATGTTCGTCGCACTGTGTGAGCATTAAGAGCACGAAAGTCATGCACGATGCGCCAGCCAACAGGCTTCTTCACGCAAAAAGTTGGCGCCCCATGCGGCGACGTCGACGGACGGATGAGCCCAGCAGCTAACATCTCCTCAACCCAGTCCATGATGACCTTTTCCTGAGCCGGGGATAGTCGCCACTGTCTCCGAAATATTGCTTTATCAGTATCTACTTTGATCTCATGTTCTCCATGTTCACGAGGTGGTAAAACTGACGGTAGTTTCCTCTGAAAGACGGATTGGTGCTTCAGTAGCACAGGATACGCTGGATGATCACGATACGAATCAATGTTGACTTGAACCTGTGATTCATCACCACTCTCCTTCTCAGTTTTGGGCCGAATAACGAAAACACACTCAACTTCGTTCGGCTTTTTCATCAGACGTTTAAATTGCTTTCCACTTATGTACTTGGTCTCGCCACTATGCACAGAGTAATATCCACTCGTGAAAAGTCCATTACCGCCTTGTTTTCTTCTCGAAGACACCGGATGCCGCTGACCTCCAATTTTTGTCGCTGGTTGTCCGGGCTTGTTAGGCGTCTTCACACTCCCTTTCACTTTTTTCTGTTTCTTCTTTGTGTTCTCCGGCAATGTTCCATCGTCTGGCTGGGTCCTGGGACGCACACGTTCCTCTACCCAGTCGATTTCTGGATTATTCATTTTTAACCACGGCATTCCCAGTAAAATGTCTTGGTTTTCGGGGATGTCAATGACAAGAAAGTCATTCACGTAAGGTTTGAAATCGTCCATGTACAGTGTAAGTCGAATCGTCTTCGTTGGAATCGTCAATTTCTGCTTTGCAGCTAACGTAATCACCATAGGCTCGTCATGATCCACAACGAACTTCTACAGCCCATTAGCCGTGCAAAATCTGGGGCTTACACCGTCAATTGTTGCACCACTATCAATGAAATTGGAATTCAAAATCCCGATGTCATCAGACGACCACTGCACCGTACTTCTTGTATGCAGCAAGCAACAATACTCGCGTTTATCCACTTGTTTTTCTGTAGTTTTCTTGTTTTCTCGTTCGTCCAGTTTTACATCACGAAATGCAACATCAACTTCGTCGAGCAGCTCTCCATTACGCCCACCTGAGTGCTCGACCTCGAGTGGACGGGCTAATTTGACGACTCACTAGCCGCCGACGAGCTTGCCTGCTCGCTTCCGACCATGAGAGTCTCCAACATAGCGTGGATTTGTTGCAGTTTTTGCTTCTGCAGCAGATGTGGTGGCTTCTTCTCAGGATGCAATACCCAGCAGTCGTCCAGACTGTGTACGCCTCGTCGACAGTGAGAGCACAATGTCGACGCAGATTTGCTCGACTGCGAATTCGAGTTTCGATTAGATCTCGAAGTGCCTCCACCTCGCGCTTGCTTGCCATTTCCAGCACGACCCTTTTTCTCGGGTGCATTATTGTTTTGCTGTGTTGTGGTGGTGCTTGATTTCTCCTGAACGCCCCATTCGAGGAAACCTGCTTCAACAGCCGCAGTCAAGGACGTAGGTTGCTTGCGCTGAATAGCCTTCTTCATTTCACTGGTTGACAAGCCATTGACAAACAGGTTCACCGCGGTCAGTTCCTCCAACTGGACCACCCCTTGAAGCTCTCGGAATTTAGCGACGTAGCCATGATAGGTTCCAGTCTGACGGAGTGTCAACAGTTGGTTTCTAATCTTATTATCAAAGTTTGGCTCGCGAAACTCACGTCTCATGTCATTTTTTACTGCACTCCACAGCTTGACAGTAGTCGAGTCCGTCATGTAGCGCTCGTACCACGTCACAGCATTCTTGCGGACACACTGGTTCAACTCATTAATGAGTAGGTGATCATGCTGGTCGAGGTTGTATCCCTTCTGCACAAAGTAGCGCTCAAACTGGAAAATGAAGCTGTTGAGCTTGATCCCATCGATCAGACCGTCGAAACGGGAGGATTTACGTCCATCTTGCGCAAACGTGGCATCGCGGACGGTGTTGGTACTGGAATCCGTTGGGTTTCCATCGGAGTTGCCATGTGGACGTTAACTTCCGGACGTGCAATCTCCGCATTTGGCTGCATTTGAGCTGCCGGTGGCGGCGCATTGCTTTGGGATTGACGATTGCCACCGTTTTGGGCATCTGAAGCCATTTGTTGGGCGGCTTGAGCCATCGTGTGGGTTTGATTCAAAGTCGTCAACATGTTTGTCATTCCTTGGACGAGGTTTGCTAGGTTTCCTTGAATTTCCACCATCTCCGTAGAGAGTCTCGTAAGCGAAGTGGAAACTTCCTGCCTCAGACCTTCGTGCAGTGTCGCCATTTCTTGACGAACACCAACCAACGCAGTTTCTAGCTGTTGATTAGGAGTCGGTTCGGGTGCTCTCATGTCGTCGTCACCGTTTTCCAGCTCCAGAAGTCGACGAGCAGGTGCTGTATCGCTCCGCAGCACTCGTCGCGCCGTGTTGCGAGTAGTCATCGCCATCAAGGTCTACTATGTCACAACTTTAGCTGAGCTTCTCACTTGAGCTCGGCTAAAGCGTGGTTTGGTAGCACTTAAGAGGAAGTAGGTCGTTGAGTAGTTATGTCGTGAAGCCTCTCGCTCAATTCTTCGAGGTCGTGGAGAGCCACACGAACTGCTTGGCCAAAGCAGTAACAAGAGGAACTCACTTGAGTCCAATGTGGTTGATTCCGGAATGAGAAGCTGCGTCGGTAGCCACCGCTATCGAACATCTCCATCGCTCCTTACTCTCTTCACTATCTACTCCATACTAGCTAATCTCTTCTGCAAGTCGTTGCTGCTATCTCTTGCGTAGTCATGGACTCGTAGATGAACTCGTCTTGAATAGTCATGGGTTGTGAACTCATCGGGTTTGAATCCTTGACAGTATCTAAGGCTGAATCAGGAAAATGGCTGGACTGATTTAATTCTCGACGATAAAGATCGCCTTCATTTCGTTACGGATCGGCAAGCGAACCATCAAGACATGCCACTACCTGCAGTTTATGGGGCCGTGTACGCAACTGCCACCAGGTCGGCGCCGGCCGGGAAGATCGACAGCGGCAAGAAGGCCCTGCGCCACCTGGAGAACTTGCCGCTTCTTGTGACCTCCGACTCGCTCGAGTCCCTGTCGACAGAGGGGAAATGGCTTCCGCGCTTCATGCGCCGTGCGGTTGTACGCAGCATTGCCAACCGCATCGCTGGTCTCATTCTTGTTGGTGCATCGGCGTTCCTTGCCAGTTGCATCGCCACGCTGGTTAAGGACGACACGTTAAAACTGTCGGCTGTGGAGACGCTGTTCTGGCGCTCACTCGTGTCGTGGCTGCTAACAGTTGTAAGTTGTATCTACTGACTGTCTGTTTGTCAGACTGCGATCGCTGTTACTGGTATGAAGATGCGCGTGAAGAAGGAGTTCCATCGCCCGCTAGTATTGCGTTGTGTCTCGGGCTGCATCGCTGCCATTGTAACCATTGTAGTGCTGGATAATCTAGCAGTGTCGAACGCTACCGCCATCACGTATTTCAGCCCGCTACTCGCGTTTTCAATGGTTAGTACGCGATCTGTCCGTTTGTTATAACGTTTCTGTTCTTGGCGTCCTGACATCCGTTTTTGCTTCCTAGGCGGCTTTTATCCTCAAAGAGAAGCCGGGGGGGTTCACAGTAGTCTGCTCTGTGCTGTGTGTAATAGGTGCCGTATTGGTAGTGCGACCTGCATTCCTCTTTGGCAAGAACGGGTCAACCGATGCCAAGTGGTACCGCCGCTCAATGACAAGCTTTGTGACGTCGTATATCTTTGGCGAGTCGCTGGCTATCGGGTGCGCAGTTGTGGTTGCCTTCATGCAAGCTGGAGCCTACGTATCTCTGCGTGGTCTACAGAAGGTGCCGCACCTTGTGGTGATGCACTATTTCCTGCTCTCCATGACTCTCGTTTCGCTGACGGCAATTATGGGCATCCAGCACGGAAAGTTCAAAGTGGATATGTCATTGGAGACTTGGGGTGCTATCGGGGGCACTGGTGCGTTGGCCTTTGCAGAGCAGCTCTTCTTAACACGCGGATTCCAGTTCGACGGTGCTGGCGTTTTGGCTGCCACTCGACTTCTGCACGTCGGATTCGAGTATGGGTGGGGCGTCATTCTTCTGGGCACTGCGTTGAATCCTTGGAGCGCTGGAGGTGCAGGTGCAACGTTAGCTGGAGTGCTGTTATTGGCGCTGCGTCGAGTTCACACTCACTGGGCTGCGAGACGCAGCATGAGGAGAATGGGACTGTAGATAGTTGAAGTTCATTGGCAGTTTTTGTTGTAAATACACTATAAAAGCTGATACTTTTGTATGTCTACCGGTATTTTACTATAATGACCCCCCCCCCCCCCCCCCAAAAAAATCGAAAGAGAGGCCATGGACACTGGGCCAAGAAAATCGCGTACTCGCGAGCCTGTCGCTCCAGACAAAAATGCTTATCAGCACTTCTCCCGTAGTCGACGCGAGGAAATCTCAGCTGCGCATCCTTCGTGGTCCGTACAGCAGGTTTCGTCTGAGCTTGGGCGACAATGGAAAGCGTTATCTGCTGCCGGCCGCAAGCCGTGGGTGGAACTTGCACAGTTTGACAAAGCGCGTTTCCACACAGAGGCTCACCAGTATAAAAACCAACAGCAGACTGACAAGGTAACTCTGACAAGAACTGCCAATTATGCGTGAAAGCATTAATTTATTTTATAAAATTTTCTAGCAAACGGTGAAGCATTTGAACAAGCGAAAAAAACAGCCAAATGAGCCACGCCAGCCTGATACAGCTTACATTTGCTTCTGGAAGAGTCGACGGTCTGATGTAGTTGCCGCTAACCCTTCGTTGGATGCACAACGCGTTTCGAAAGAGATGGCAAGGATGTGGAGGGCTTTGTCTGACAGTGAGAAACAAATTTGGGTTGACATGGCTGCAATAGACAAGCTGCGTTTCCAGGACGAGATCGCGCGGTTTAAACCTACACTTTCAGCTACTCCAGAGCAGTCATCCGCGCTGGCAGCACCGCTTAAAGACCCGTTCGCTCCCAAGCCGGCTAAGACGGGCTTCCAGCTATTCATGATACGCAACCGCGAGAGCTTCACACTGTTGAATATGACAATCAGTGAATTCCGCACCGATATGAGTCAGCTATGGAAGCGCCTTAGCGATGCTGACAAAAACGAGTGGCACGAGCTGGCTAAACAAGATGAACAGAGGTACAAGAGGGAAATGAACGCCTATAAACCTCCGGCCTACATGGATTCGGAGGTTCAGCGGACACACAAGCACATTGATGAGTTAAAACGGTTGACTCGTGGGGACCCATCGGCGCCTCGGCTTCCCCAGAACGCGTATACCGCTTATTTGGCAACAGCACGCCAAGAAATGGCAGCGCTTCACCCAGATCGCAAGAACCCTCAAATCATGCGCGAAATCGGCATCGCGTGGAAGGCATTGAGTGACGATGAGCGTGTAGTTTATCAGCGTAAAGCTGAAGCCGATGTGGAGCGCTTCCGAAAGGAAATGGAGGATCATCTTGCACGACAACAGGAACGTCAGCAGCAGCTTCCCAGTCAACCTGTAAAGAAGCTTCGACCACTAAAGCGAAAAAAACAGCTCAAGCAGCAACCACAAAAAGAAAAAGAGCGTCCAGGTGATGGAAAGCAACTGCAACCAAACAAACGGCAGCATGTATCTGTTGTGACCGTGAAGGCGAAGGCACCAGCACGCAAAAAGCGGAAGTCAGGACCCCCGCGACGCCCAAAGACTGCATACAATCTCATGTACATGTCCAAACGCACGGAGCTACTTGAAACATACCAGATGTCCCACAATGAATGCTCGGCACTCTGTGGGCGGCTTTGGCGTCAGATGCCTGAGGAGGAAAGAGAGCCATACCAGCGCATGGCTGCTGAAGACAAACGTCGATACGAGGTGGAACTGGAGATGTACAATTTGCAGCTAAGTGCAGCCAAGGATAAACTGCTAGACGACTCAGGATTTCAATTCTTTTTGAAGGCTAAGCGTCGGGAAAAGAAGACCATTTCCCAGGACGAAGCTGCTTCAATTTGGCGAGATATGTCGGAGCCCCATAAGCTGTCGTGGGCCGAACTTGCGAAGGAAGACGGCTCAAAAGGTGCTATCGCTAACAAGACAGGGGCAGGAGACCAGCAGCAACTTGAAGAAGGTGCGTGTGCAGATATGCCTGTACGACGCGATCTTACACCGGATCTAACAGTGCTGCTGTGAGTGTTTTCAGACGCAAAAGCTGACGAGATCTGAGCGGTATCTAACTGCTAGCCGTGCTATTTTGTGTTAAATCGCTGCGTGAAGACGAGATGCTGCGAATTGCTGCGCTACTTGTGGGTCGATCAACGGACGAGGTCGAGGGTGGCGGAAACCACGCCGTTGTCCTGTGTATAGCTTCAAAAACCTAGCAGGGGTAGTTATGTCTATATTTACCGGTCTCACCATGAAACGAGTCCAGTTGTCACCTCGAGCTACTTGTCACCACATTGGTAGACTGAGTGAGACCTTGCTTCGACTATGAATAGTGGGGTTTACTGTGCAGTTGGAAGCGCGATGCAGCATCGGAACCCAGGACGAATCTTTGCGGTGGTTTTCACGCCCCAGAGAAGATTTGGCTCGAACAGAAGCCAGTCTTGGTGGTTTTGACTTTATATCCAGCCGTAACTGCCCCTGCCGGAGTACTTTTAAGCCTTCCCTCGCTCGCGTGCCATCGCCGTTCCTAGTGCTTCCATCATACTCAGACCCAGTCAAGTGCGCGCGTAACGAACCGGATCGAGGCACCCAAAGCGAGCATATCTTTTCTCTGAGCTCACTTCTCAAGTTTGCGGCCGCCACCTAATCGGTCTGGTGCAGTGGATCGCCAAAGTAGCTCAGACGATACCATTTCCCCGCTCTGAACGATACACTTAGTCGATGCTTCGCGACCCGATCTCGCCCTCAGCCCTCATGTCCCTTTCGCCCTCAGCCTCTCAATCAGTCGTGAGTCCAACTAACTCCAGTCCGCAATTCCTAGGGATACCCGGTGTTGAGTTTCTCGAAAGCGACCACAGCAACCCAAACTCCCCAGCTATTGCTCCTCTTGTGTTGTCGGCTAGTATATCCCCAATTGCGATGTCGCTAGAAACGGAGAAGACGAAACCATCAGCAACGGCAGCACCCGCCGCAGCACCATCGTCCAACGCAACCCACCAAAAGGGGCAGACAGGTATGAACGGAGGCCGCTGGACGGAGCAAGAACACCAGAGTTTCCTTGCAGGATTGAGGCTTTACGGTCGTGAATGGAAGAAAGTGGCGGCAAAGATCAAAACGCGAACATCAGCACAGATTCGGAGTCACGCGCAAAAGTACTTTGCTAAGCTTGCACGCGACGATGAAATGCGCAAGCACAGCGGGTTGCCTATGGTTATGTCAGGACCAGTCGGATATTTCAGCGATGGAGGCTCTTCAGTCGCACAAAACAGTGGCGAGGACGATGGCGACGGATCGGACGTATCGAGACAAATGGCACGTGCACGCTTACCAGGGCAGGCGAAAGGGTCGGCTGCTGCAGTTCTCATTGCTCCTATGGGCTCCGCTATCAGCGCACTGTACAAGCAAACGTCAGGAACAACTAAAAAGAGATCACGAGTAGCTACAACAGTCTTTGAAGACCAACTTGGATCGAGCCCAAGCTACCCATACAAGCTTCAGAAGCGAACAAATAATGCCACACAAGTGGAATACCTTCCTTCACAAGAAGAGCTGTTAGCAAAGGCATCACCAAATCTTCGCCACCGACTGTCCAGTCTTATTGAAGCAGAACTCTGTGCCCTTCAGGTTCTCTCATGCTACGCAATGCTGCAACATCAAGATCAAACTTCAGCCCCACGTCAAAAAGTCAAGCGACAAGGACGACCACGTAAGTTAGCCACAGTGACAACATCCGCCACAGGAAGCGGGGCAGCATCGTCTCTCGGGCTTTCAATGTTATCAAACGAGCAGATCCCGTCCACATCGTCAATTTATTGAAGAAACAAGCAACAGAACCACCAGAGCCTGGGCCTGCAATTACTTGCTCTTCCCACTACTTGTACAATTACTGAAAAAAATTAATATCAGCCACGAAAAACAAAAACAGTGTACGTACATGTGCTTCGAAGCCATTTGCCAGTCAATATATATTCTTCAAGCTTTAGGAGAATGTACTATTCAACTTCACTTCACGGTTCATCTTGCTGGGATTTGAGAAATAGTTCCAAAATGGTAGCAGCTGCAGAACGAGGGCTAATAAAGCCATGAACAAGGTCTGCCTTCATCTTCTCAGCCTTGTGTTTCACAGCAGCATTGCGTGATACTGATCGCATCAGCTGCTCGTTTAGTTGATTCCACATCCATTTCGAACTTTGAGCATTGCGCTTTTGAACAATCTTCACAATCCAGAAATTAACACTCAAACTACGACAAATCCACAACAACTCAACGTGTCAACTCACCTTGTCCAGTTCACCCATCGTTTTTCGGTATTCTTCAATGATAGCCCACACTTTGTCAATCCCCTTCATCTCCAAAGCAGATATCATTTTTACCTACAGACACATACTCATTAAACACCAAGATTCTGTAAAAGCCACTGAGTGCAAGTGCAGTAGGCTAACCATTGGTTCCCAGTCAGGATCTTTCCTCCGCATAAGGTGCATTGCGTGCATGAAGTCCACAGCAGTGTGTTTCGCTGGTCTACATCAGTAAGATATAACGTTAGATCACTGCACAGTTCACCTAGAAAGAATAGTCAGCCAGATAAAAATGCGTACGCTTTTAAGTCGCCATCCGCTTTGTTAACCACGACGATGTCGGCGATCTCCACGATACCTTTCTTCTGCCCTTGCAGTTCATCGCCGCCGGCAGGAGGTACCAGTAGCATGACCATGTCTACTGTATTATCGATCACGATCTCCGACTGCCCCAACCCGACACTTTCCACTAGAATTATATCGTAGCCTCCAGCCTCACAAAGTAAGACAATTTCGTTCGTATGCTGCGCCACTCCACCCAACGTGCCGCGCGACGGCGACGGACGCACAAACGCGTTCGGGTCGTTGGACAGTTTTTCCATACGTGTCTTGTCGCCGAGAATGGAGCCTCCCGATCGTGACGACGATGGATCTACCAGCAGGGCACGCTGCGTCAATGAATTGAGGAACAACACAACAAATGAATGCAAAAGTGTACCAATAGCAAGCACCGCGACCTTGTGACCCTGCGCCGTGAGAAATTGTCCCAGTGTTTCTATAAACGTCGATTTGCCTGCACCCGGTGGACCAGCGATGCCCAGCCGGAAGGACGTTAGTCCCGATGCATCAACGTGTGTGGGCTTCAGCAATCGGCGCTGGGCTAGTACACTGTCCAGCAGGAGCTCCGCTTGTTCCTCGTCGCTTTTGAGTGTCGACTCAACTGCCAGGAAGAATGTAGCATATTAATAGTTAGTAATATGAATTATCATTATGTACTTAAAAGTAGTTGTTGCCAACCGCATCGTACCCAACGTGATGGACCTACTGAGCGCCGTTCGGTTGCCTTGTAGCACACCGTCCACCAGTCGCTTCGTCGTCGGTCGCATCTCTCTGACGGGATCCGCAACGGCATTGAGCACGCGCGGGTTGACGACGGCGGTTCGCAGTGATGAAGAGCGCTTCACCGACGTCGCTGTAGCATAGTGCCCAACAACGCGCCTCATTCTGCAGTGGACGACAACTTGCGTTTTCAACCTTCTCGGCTAAGTGCGCATACTGCATGTTGAACTTTTGTTCGTGATATGCGGCACTGCAGGTATTATTTTTGCAAGGTGTTGATGTGAGCCACATTGATACAAAACACTTGGATTTTGTATGGAATAGGGTTAGTAGTCAGTTGCATTAGCAACATTTCTCACTTGGTTTCAGTATTAGACCCATCCGCCTCGACGGTCAGCACTACAAGCGGGGCAGTCATTTCCACGAACGAACACTGGAGTACAAAACTATCGTCGCGTTCCTCCGTTCCCGTCTAACGCAGATTCGTCTCCTCCCCAAGACATCGACACCACCATGGGCCAAGGAGTATCCCGCAATGGCATGCCCAGCGGTGGGGACTTCTATGGAGCCCCCATTTACGCGACTAGCCTTAGTCACGACCGACAGACCGAAGTCCGCGTAAGCGGAGACTCAGATACAGTACAAATCGGCCCACGCGCGCAGCTTCCGTATCTGGAAACGCCAGGAATGCGTCGTCAAGACTTCTTCCGACGGTTAGGCCTCGTGGTCAAGACTCACGGCAGTCGGATCACGCAGAACGCTGAGGTTGTGATCGCCGACTTCTACAGACTGGACGGCAAACGCTTCGTTCCACGCGACCACGGCCAAGGCCCACAGCCTACGAACTGGCATGGGCTGAAAGGCCCCGCGGAAGGAAGTTGTGGCTTGCGCGTTGGAGATACACTATACGCTATTAACCACAGACTGGTCATGAACAAATCGAAGGGGCAAGTGCTGCGGCAGATCAATTCGCTGCTTGAGAAGGGCGACGGTGCGACCGTGGTCCTTACGTGGAAGCATACAGATGAAGTTGAGGTTGTGTCCTGGGAGAATGAACTCTGTATGCCACCACCTGAAGGAGTCTACACACAAATGGAGAATGAGTGGGGGCCAGCGCGACCAAGCAAGATCTCCTCCGTTTCCATTTAGCAACCAGGCCTGTTCCTCCCCCATGTTTGAACACAAGCTGTGAAGCCCCACATGCAGCAGCACTCAAGCCCCACCCACGATCGACATTCAAGTTTTCACTCTTTTTTTTCTTTTTCAACGGCCTTTTCGTCTCCAGTCGACCACCAGAAGACACCAGCAGCTACGGAACAGGCTTCCCATCACACGATTCTTTTGAAGCGTGTCGGACTAAGACTATCGGATAGCGGCTATTACAACAAGACTTTGCCGATCATCGCACTGCACGATCGAAGTGATAGAGGAGACCAGAAACGGTCATCCAACACCACTACGTGACCATGTTATCGTGCTACCGTGCTGCGTACATGTACACACATGAACCAACGGACAACACAACAGCGAAGGGAGAAGGACAGGCTCAACACGAGGTTTGGCTAGTAATTCGTTCAGTCTTTAGTTTATTTTTTATCTCGATGCAACGGAGGACACTTTGCTGCTGCAGGTGTCCACAATCCGTTGTTTGCTGCTCCTTCCGCCGGAAGAGGGACTGGCACTGCTGCTGCGACAATGTAAACTACCACAATATCACGCTCAGAGGTATGAATGTCGTTTACACTGTCATTGTGAGGAGCACTGCTGTCGCGTTGACATGGTGGATACATTTCGCTGCATCGCAATATCGGTCACTAAAGTCTTGCACAGCAACTGCTATAACTCACGCGATGCGTACATTGGTAACAACTCTATTTTCTATCCTGTGCCGCAAAAGCGACACTCCAACGATATGAATCGCAAAGAATTATTTTAACTGAAAAGGTTATCCACCGGACGACCAGAGTTCTAGCCTTTTCTTCAATTTCCTTTAGAGTCTAATCCTCCACAGTCAGCACTTTTTTAAGACGCTCGAAGGTGCCGAACGTAATGCCCACCATTGGCACAACTTTCATGAGCTCCGGCGTTAATCCACGGTAGAATCCACGAACGCCCTGTGTCTGGAAAAGCTCTGACGCAATGCCCGACGGGGTTGGCTTGATGCCTGCGCTTTCTGCGTGGATCGCAGATATCTGCAATCGGCGGCGAACCACGTCAATGGGGAACGTCACCAATGACGAGGCGATACCTGCAGTACCACCACACACAAGCGTGTCCGTCACGCACAGGTGCGTATCATCGTACATCTCCGCCGCCTGTTCTCTTTCGACGCCTGAAAGTCCTCCAAGTACTTGGTTGCGGCGGAACGACCGCGCGTAGTCCTTGAGTGATTCGTACAAAGTAAAATTAATGGCCAGATTGGGGACGGTGACCATGAGCGTAGCGCCCATGCCACGGTATAGCCCCAACACACCTTCTTCGGCGCTAATACGCTGCACAGCATGGCGAATGCCCGTGTAGCGGATGTCTGTGTTGAGCTGAGTCGCCAATCGTGTTCGAATAAGGTCGATCGGGTAGCAGGCCACCGTAGCCGTCGCTCCAGCCAATGCACCCGAGGCGAACATGGTGGTCCACGAATTCGCAGTGAACGAAGGGTGGTTCTGCGCGATGATACCGTTCTTGACCATTTCAAAGGTGAAGAAATTAACGGCCGAATACGGGAAACGATGCAGCACACTGGCACCGTTGCCCTTCCAAAAGGCGAGCACACCCTCGTTCTTGAGCACCTTGGTAAATGCACTACTTACAGTAGGCGAGAAGCGATCCGTGTGCCGGGTGGACACCATACTGTGCACCTGGAACAGAATCGTGAGGCGACTAAGTGGTGCCGTGACCGTTTTGCCGACACTGCCGGCCACGCCGCCTGCAAAGAGCACGCTACCGTGGCGCATGAGCTGCTTGAGCGCATCCTGGTGGACCAAATCCACGTCTACGTCGTCCGTCTCAGTGCACAGATCGCCCGTGTCGCCGAAGGTCACGACTCCCGTCGTGTGGCGCCGTAGAGTCACACGAACTTCGCGCTCGCGATCCACCGGGAAGGGGAGTGTACTACCGTCATCCCCTTCCTGGTTAATGGTCGGTCCGCGCGACATTCTACGGGAAGAAGCCCCGTTGTCGTGTCCTGGTGGTCGCGCCGCTGTTGTTGGCCGCTAGCTGCTTGGAGGAATAACCCGCCGCGGCGACAGCGCTGTGTCATTGGGTGGCACAAAAATCCCCTCGTTAGAGTGACAGACACCATTTTCTTTTGGCTGGACTCAAAAAAAATTAGCGCGCCAAGATGGACATGAGGTCCAAGGCTTACCCGGCGCTGCCGGAAGGCCGCGGGCTTCAACTGGTGCTTCCACGCGCCGGGGACTTGCGCTTCCGTCCGCAGATCCCTGCGGCCTTCGTACAGCGCCTTTACATTCACGCAGACCCACGGCGGCGTCTGTGGTACGCGCGCTTTCATCTCCAGCGAAAATTCATTGTTATGTCCACGCAGGGAGACTTATACGCCAAGACCACTGTGTCCACATTCACGATGGCTGAATTGCCCCAACAGAACGTGCTCAGTATGCCACGCGTGTCGCGTGGAGACCTCGTCAAGGTGCTAGACCTTGTCCAGTGCTCTCGGAGCGAAGGACAGCGCTGGGAACTGGTGTTTACACGCTGGCGCAATGGTATGGAGACGTGGTTGCCACTAGAGGTGGTGCAGCTGTATGCGTCCAACCTGCTGCAAGAGTTCTATGTTAACAGTATCAATTCCTGGGCCTTCCATTCACGTGTGCAGCCAGGGAACCTATCAGTCTTCCGGACAGAAGTAGAGCTATGGCTTTTCCACCCTGAATTTCAAGATTTTTACAAGCGTTTGCGTCAGAAACGGTCAGGTGGCTCGCGTCCACAGCAGCAATCTGGACAAGGAGGAGATCAAGTGTATGTCAAGCCAGAGCGATCAACATTATCATCACATACGCCACAGGCAATGCAACCCCAAGCAACACAGCCGTCGGTTTCTGTAACACCGGCAGTACGTGACCCGTCAGAAGCAGTGCTCCAGGAGTTTGAACAGCGAAGAATCTCGAGAGAACGGCAGGAGCAACGGGAGATCCGGGAGTTTGAACAGCGAAGAATTATGAGGGAGCGACAGGAGCAGCGCCAGCAAATTCAGCGGGACCAATTAGTGCAACTACAGCAACAGCTGGCTGTAGAACAGCGAAGATTAGACCATGAACGAGATATCCAGCGTATACAAGGGCAAGAGCAAGCCCAACGGGTTCAGCATGAACAACAGCGTAAAAGGGCGCATGAAGAGCTACAGAGGAGTCAGAAGGAATACCAGCAGCGACTACTTGCACAACAGGAGCGAGAGAAAGCAGCAGAACGACAGCAGCAAGAACGGGAAAGACATCAACGAGCAACAGAACAAGAACGATTACGCAAAAGATTGCAGCAAAGCAAGTCTCAGTCGGACAGGCCAGTGCAAAAGCAGGTGGAATCTAATCAGCGTGTACAGGAAACTACCACGCGAAAGCAGCTTAGATACAAAGACCCCCAGAAGAAATCCACCCCTCATCCTGCATCTGAACGGCCGAAAGACCACAATTCCAACTCAATTTGGAGCAAAGGTGGTGATGATGCGTACGTTCCAGACGCGAGTGAAAGCGAAGGTAGCGAATCTAGTGGATCTAGTGCTGGGAGCGAATCGAGCAATTATAGTCTCAGTAGTCGATCTACTCGAAGGCGTCGGCGAAAACGTTTACTGTACTCCCAGGTAGAGCTTGACGATGAAGATGACGACGATGACCTTCCTGATCTGTCAGTGCCGCGTCGTCGAACCCGTCGGCGTAGTGCACCCGAAATTAGCAGCAGTGAAGAAGACGACCCCGTTAGAAGACCCACACGGAAGACCAAAAAGCGGAAAAGGTTGCGCCAGTCAAACCAGGAGGACGAAGAAGAAAGCAGCGGAGTGGACGTGGATCTTACGCAGCTTTCAGGTGCAGATGAGAGCGATGACGATTCTGTAGGGCTGATGACAGAAAATGCTGTCGCTGCACCAGAAGTACCATCCGAAGACAATGACAATACGTCGAATGGTGGTGTTACAGCAGACCTTGTCGGTGATGACGACGATGATGATGATATCGACGACTTGGACTTTGAGCCTTCCATAATTGTTGGTGAGATTCGATGTGGATGCGGGGCTTCCTCCGTTGGGGGTTATCGTGGGCAGTGGTTGCAATGCTGGAAAGAAGATTGCGGCGTTTGGGAGCACGCCGATTGCGTTGGATTTTTGACGAGTTTTGAGGTTCACCCACCACCAAAGTATCTCTGTACTCAATGCGACCCTGAAGCCTACTTGGTACGTTGTGTCAAAGCATCTCAGCGAATACTGGATTGGTTATTTCAGTGTTGTGACAGTAGAAACTCAAAGCAGTTAATGGATCTACTGGAAGACAACACTGGGGCTGCAAATCTACCCCCAGATTGGAAAAATACGGCTTTAGAAAACAGAACCATGGCGATGCATGCTGCAAGAAATGGTATGATCAAGTGTCTGAGCTACTTGCTTGATGAGCGAAAAGTGGATCTCTATGCGACGGATTTACAGAGTCGTAACGTGTTGCACCACGCTGCGCTTGGGGGATCAATCGTTTGCTGCCGGTTCCTATTAAAGCGTGATCGAAAGCTGCTGCTCCAGCAAGACCAGAAAGGATGCATGGCCTTTCACTTAATGCTGCAATCAGCAAAAGTCAACCGCTTGTGCGTTCCTTTCATGAAAGAGGACTTGGCACTTGTAGGTATGGGCGATTTGGACTCAAATTTTCCGATTCATTATGCGTGCCAGGCTGTCAATAGCCACACTGTAGAGATTTGCTTGATGATCTTTGCTGCCCAGCCAACGATGCTCCAGGAGAAGTCCAGTGAAGGCCTATATCCACTAATGATTTTGTGCAAGGCTTCTCGCACTGCCACAACTACCCGGAACAAGGCCCACAACGCTAGCGAAGTGTGTAAAAGTGCGAAGGGTATTATTGCGTTGATGCTTAATATCGACGTTTTTGGAGACTGTTTGAATCAAACCGGACCGGATGGGTGGATCCCGCTCCATTTTGCTGCAGCCTCGGGCAATCACGAGCTTGTTACCCTTCTCTGCAGTATCGGACTCTTTAATGTGGATTATGTTGCGAAAAAGTCTGGCCAGACAGCTCTTCACGTTGCAGCGCAGGAGAATCACCCGCTCTGTATACGTGCACTTCTCCTGGATGGATTGAATGTTGTTGCAAAAGACGCCGATGGATTAATTCCCATGATGTACACGGAGGACGCTGCATGTGTTCAGGAGTTCCTGCACTACAAATTGACAAAGCAGCTGTCGAGACTTCATCGAATGTTGGGGAAGTTCCAGCACAGAGGGCTGGTCCGTCGGTGGCAACGATGCGTCGCACGAGACGCGGTATCCTTTGACATATTAAACGATTGGTGTCAGAGTGATATTGAACGGATCGAGAGGATGGAAGGTATTTTGCTTTCGAACCCGTTTTTACTTCGGTTGGATAACAAGATCGACTATGTGCGGGAATGTATTATTCCGTCTATCAAAACCACCCCTGGTCGGTGCTCTCTTTGCGTTGAGAACAGAGAACCAGTCACTGAAAGTCCGAAGAAGCGGTTGGGAAAGAAGAAACTCGCGTTCGTTTTCTCTCGTGGGAAGGTTAGCTTTTGGAAGCAATTTGTTGCCATGGGTACAAGGTTAGAACCTGAAGACTTTCGTTTGCCCATCGTGTTCTCTATTGAACGAGGAGCTGGAAATAGTCAAGGCGAGGGAAATTTGAAGCTCGTGCTGATTTGGCTTGCTGCAGGACTGCTAAAAGCAGTACCTGGGTTGCTTGTACGCGGATCTAGTGGAGGTTTGGAGACGAGTCCGCTATCTTCAGACAAAGAGGAGCTGGACAGACAATTGCTGGGATTTTTTATGCTTGGAGAGCTGATTGCACACTTCGTGCTTTTTGCCGTGCCTCTAAGTGGAATTTTGGACTTCACTCCATCGTTCTTGCGTTGTATTGGCTGTAAAGGGAAGTATCAATTGGCGAATGACGAACAATGGAAGTTCCCAGGACAGTCTTTTGCTGCTGGATTCGAGGCTGTGCTTCCTGCCACCTTAGAGCTTTTCCATGCGAATGAACTAAGAGTGCTATTTAACGGCCCGGAAACAGCCCTCAATGGTCTGCAAATTGATTGGGATACCGCAGTTGAGTGGGATATGCGCGGATCTGAAGCAGTGCGAAATGAAGATACTGCTAATGCGAAGATGTGGCTACCTCGCCTCATGAACGAGCTTGTGGAGGAAGAGCAGCAGCTTGTTTTACTGTTTATGGCTGAAACGTTCCCGTTGGTAAACGAGCACTTCTTTCGGTCTAAAGGTAGTTCTGGTCATATCACTGTCTCATCCTATCCAGAGACCAACGACGTGCTAGACTATGACACAATGTATCCTACAATGGAGCACAAGCCTGATGTTCTTCGACTCCCGTCGTATTCGTGCTACGACGTATTCAAGAAGAGAATGCTCGGAGTCATCCGCCACACCAACCACGCTTTCCCCACCGAGTAATCGTAGAATTGCGGCATCTTTTTACCGTAGCCCAAAGAGATAATCCTGTAATAAAGTAACTACTGGGATATCTATGAGTTCTGCAAAGAGGTCCTTGGCCTCCTCGTGAGTGTTCACAAGCTCCAATTCACCTGATCGGAAGTGGAAAAGAGCAGCAGCTAAGATTGCTACAAGTTCCAGCGAGTCGTAGCCGATCATACGATCCCAAACCAGCAGTACCTGATCGATGTCTAACACGCCTGAGAAAGCACACTGAATCCACGGGAAAGCAATATCCAAAGGTTTGAGCCCAACGTTGATGAGGTGAAACACCGCGGCAGGACTGGACCGCACAACGAGATCTTCAAACAACTTGCAAAGTGGAAGAATCGTTCCTCGTTCACTGCGAATAGCATTGAGTTTGCTCCAGTACTTGACGTACAACTCGCGAAAAACGTAGTAAAGCTCTACAGGGTCCGCGTAGAGGTACGCAAGTGGGGCCATGTACATGACCAGACCACTGAAAGGTAAGACCCCATTTGGGGGTACTCGGTTTTCGGTCGTATCAGCGTGTTCGTGAGGCTGAAAGCTACATGTTGGGGGAATTCCTTCGCATGTTACAGCTCCATTCACTTGTAGTGCATGGCTTTTGACGTATGTGTCTCGTGTAAATGCCATAAGTACGCTTTCGAGATGATCCTGGAAAACGAAGTAGTCCGAGCTGTCGATTGTCTGCTGGAGATCAAGTAAATACATGTCGTCCGTGAGATAAGTCCACCGCGCGGCTTGGCTTGTTAAATGTTCGAAGTAGCTACGATCTTGTGCTGTGACAGGTACCGATAGAATCTGGCGCCAGATCTACATGTATAGATGTCAGTGAACACCTGGTTCTAGGGTGCCCGCAATTTACTTCTTACTCGAGGCCGCAAGCTCACTGGACACCCAGTCTTGGAATACTGGCGAGCCATGGATATGCTTTGATGTGCTAGGACGAGGTCACCAACGCGGTTCTTCTCGCTAATGAAAGCGTCCCTTTGTGCAGGGAAGAGTTCATCCAGTCCTATTTGCCCGCATTTTGGTGCTAGCTCAGCGAATAAACGCCGAAAATCTGGAAATGGAGGTGAATAGAGCTGTAGCTTGATAGAACCTGAAGTGAATAAGGAACCGTTATAAGAAATCAAAGCGGCGACATTGCTGTTAGTGTACCCCAGGAAGAAGCTTCTGTAGACCAACGAACTTGATTGGAAGGCTCAATGGCTTGTAATGCACGTAGTAGGTCGATCCTAGTACCCAACAAATAGAATTAGTAGTCACTCGACAGGATCTAGCCAACAGAAGCCACCGCACCCGTCGTAGAGAAATCTCGTAGACAACATTCTGTTCAGCTTGGCAGGTTTCGCTGGCTCTGCATCTGAAGATGGTACATCTAATTGTCCATCGTCAAGTGTCATCTCCACAGGAGCTTTAGGTGCAATCATCGGACGTCTAAGTTCACCTACAACCCGCAGCATCTCGTCACTCGTGATCTTTTCCCAATTGTCACGTGCAGCTCTGACAACATCAAGATTGCAGCCGTTCAAGGTCCTTTCACCCGGTAGCAGGTGTCCATCGTCTATCACGTGTTTTGGCTGCTTCTTTGATGCTGCAACTGCCGTTTGTACAGCCTCACAATGCAAATCGATCACTGAACGCTTGAGTCGCCCTTGGAGTCCCATTTTCTCCAACAGACAGTGGAAAAGCGGGTTCTCCAGCGAAGCCGAAGTCTGTAGACTCTGCACTTGTTCCACAGTGTACTGTGGCTGTGCTAATTCCTTCTGGATGATACGTTTCCACCCCTTCACTTGGTCCAGAGCCATTAGTTGCTCCGTCAGGAGACGCGCTCGTTCCTCGAGCTCCATTTGTCACTCCGACCACTTCAACAACCAAAAAACAATACCGGTAAGCGTACTGGTATTGTAGGTACATCGTACTTAGTCCAATGATTTTTTTTTTTAGCATAATTTCTCACATCTGAATTAAATCCAAGCTGAGCTCAATGAGATTCTTAGCGTTGGCAGCACTAGTGTTGACCCCTTCACGAGCCTTTTTCTTCCACCATCCAAGTATTAACGGCGACGTTTACAGCTACAAGGGCGATGGAGATGCACCTGATAACCCTGAGAGCTTTTTCCAGCCCGACGACACCTACACTGATGTGTGAGTATCTATCTGCTGTAGTCTTTGATGCACACCTTCGTTTCTAATAGTTGAGGTGTATATTCTACCGGTAGTACGCTGGAGAATTGGGATATGAGTGATGCTATGACGCTTAACCTTCCTCACACTATCCAGAAATTGTACGTTTGCAAAGCTGGATAAATGCACTTTGCGGAGATTGTTATGGTGAGATTTCGTTCTTAATTCTGTGGATGTTAGAAACCTTGTTAATTGCAAGTTGACTGCCGTCCCAGAGGAAGTTCGTGGTTTGGAAAAGTTGCAGGAACTGTACGATGGTTAAAGTATTGTTTTACAGTTTAAATTTTTTAGCTCAAGTACTGATGGTTCATGCAAAATGGTGGCAATTACGGCAGAAATCTGGCGGAGAACCAACTGAAAACGTTTGATGGCGTCTTTGCCGCTTCCGCAATCTTGACGAAGCTGTACGTTTTCCTAAGAGATTCATTGTGGCGTGATTGATTTCTAACTGACTTCTCATAATACGTAGGAACGCCTCGCACAATGCTCTGGACAATTACAATGTGTCACTCCCAATGCTGGTGGCGCTGTGAGTAGAATGCATAATGTGTCGCTGTCTGTTGTTGCCAATCTAACTGTATATTCTACTTTTGTTAGAGATCTGTCAGTCAATGCTCTGACTGCATTCCCCAACGCCGTGTTTGCTTCGCCTCAGCTTGACCGTTTCCGCATTTCTGACAACGGGTTCGAGATTGCAGCGGTATCGACAGCGCAGTATGACTTTTTTGCCGGTTTATCGGACTTTCAAGCTGGATTCGGGGATGTGTCTTCATGCGCTTCCGGATCGTTGGTTTACCTACAAGGAAAAGGCATTTGCCGTTTGGATGTTGCAGCAGCAGAAGATCCTGCCATTGTGATGAAGGACCACGGAACTGATAAGGAGGATGGCCCCCTCACACCAATGGCAACAATTGGAGTGGTCATTCCACACTTACCTGTCCCCAGCAACACAACCAAGAAGTACGTTATCGCAGCAGTTGTCGTACTTGTGGTCATTGGCATCATTGCTGGGGTAATTGCCCTAATTTCACTTGGGGTTGTTGGTGGAGTTGCACGCGCAGTTTACGACTACATTGGGCGTTGGCAGAAGAAACGTCACCGCGAGGGGATTCATGAGGACACCCCTTTGTTTTTCGACCAAGCTGCTCGCGCTAGCTATCAGAAGGAAATCGATGCAGTCGACAAGTTATTCCCATCAAACGATCCTGTACTTGTGACGTGGCGTGTTGATTACGATAGCGTAATGCTTGTGAAGAAAATTGCTCAAGGTGCCTTCGGTGAGGTGTGGGTAGGTCAATACCGCAATACTCGTGTCGCTGTCAAGAGATTGATACAAGAGCAGGTGTCCCTGGCGGCTAGCGAAGCATTTTTGCGTGAAGTGAAGCTGATGGCGTGGCTAGAGCACCCAAAAATTGTCCAGTTTGTGGGTGTTGCGTGGACGAAATTGGTTGATATGCTTGCGGTGATTGAGTACATGGATGGCGGGGATCTGCGCACCCTACTTGACAAGAAATCTCCCAAGAAGCTTCCTTGGGAGGAGAATGGCCTGAAGTTACAGTACGCTCAAGATACCATCGATGCTATTGTGTATTTACACTCGTTAAGTCCCGTGATTATTCACCGTGATCTCAAGTCCCGAAACATCCTGTTGGATTCCAAGAAGGGGGCAAAGATTGGTGATTTTGGTGTCTCGGCTACGAAGCGACTGGAAGACATGACTGCCGGTGTAGGCACTACCCGTTGGCTCGCCCCGGAGATCGCAAGGGGTGAAGAAAAGTATACAGAGGCTGTGGACGTATACTCTTTCGGCATCATTCTCTCTGAGCTAGATACGCATCAATTACCGTTCGCAGACGCCAAAACCAACACAGGAGCCGCACTCAATGACATGGCCATCCTACAGGGTGTTTCATCCGGTAAGCTACAGGTCACGCTCTCCCCTTCATGCCCACGAAACCTAGAGGTTCTTGCCAGAAGCTGTATGAATCTGGATCCTGCCCACCGCCCAACCGCAGCTCAGATCGCGTACGAATTGCGGAAGGAGGATCTCTTGTTGTAAGCGACACGTGCAGTCATGCAAATCAAGCTTAAGTACATTCTCACAGTCCCATAGTTCATGAGTGAGGTGAAATATACGAATTGGGCTGACTACAGTACCGGTACTCGAAGTGTTCTTTACCCAAGCCTACATCCTCCATGCGAATTCTCGACTAGAATGGCCGTTGTAGGCGTAGGAGTAATCTCATCTTCCGTGGGCGTAGGTATATCGTCGGTTGCCACTAGCATCACGAAAGGTAGCGGGGTCAAAGAGGGTTCTGCTGCCACTGTCGACTCTCTACTAGGGCATTGAAATTGGCCGCCACTAGAAGAAGGACAAACTTCACCAGGGGAACTGTCACTCAACCATTGGAAAGAACTCAGTGCCGGCGATCCAGCAGGGCAATTCGATGTCGCTGCGTGATTTGGAGGAATCTTGTAGTTACTCAGCGTGGGCTCACTAGAGCTGTCATACGACGTGTACGCCTCCTTGAGGAAGTCGAAATTCGGGAACCGCTGAAAAGTGCAGTTTGTGCCTGCGTCCGTACAATCCTCCGGCGAAAAGTAACCCAACCCATAGTTCTGTGGCCCGTACGTCGTGAACGGGTAGGCCGACGTAGATTTGGAATTCGCGTTCTCCGTTGAATACTCGAAGGCGACACCACCAGCGAAGTAGTCACTGTACTCTGGCATGTTCATGAATTTGGCGTCGTGGAACGTGCGTTGCGCTTCATAGCCGTCAACCGTGGGGAAGTTTGGACTGACACAACCAAACTCAGTGAGGATAACAGGGATGGAGTAGTCGTAGCTCTTGAAGCTATCGCGTAACATATTGAAACCGGTAGCTTTGGCGGGATCCGAGATATCCTCACAGTGCACGTACGTGTTGATGCCGTACCACTGCGCGTTCTCGAGCTCGTCGCTGGGGTCGGTTCGGCAGTTGTAGTACAGAGCATTGTCGTCTCGGTCCGTGTCGGCAACAACAAGACCGACGGGTACCTGGCGCAGGGTGGGGCAGGACTGGAGGAAGGCGCGCATGTCCCGGATGAACTTCTTCTGGCACGGTGCGTTCCACGTCCAGGGGTTTCCTCCCGTGCGGTGATTGATCTCGTTGCCTCCGCTGAACGCCAAGACATTGTCGTATCGCGCGAACTCTTTGATGATTTTCTCTCCGCGTGCCTTGTACGAGGCGGGGTAACATGCAGGAGCAGAGTCGGCCGTGATCTCGCAGCCTTTGCAGTTTGCTCCAAGGTCCACGATGACGTAGATTCCCTCAGCCTGCAATCCACACATGAAGTCTGTATGATCGACTTCCGAGTCGACGGCGTAGAGTCGGATGACGTTGGCTCCGAGAGCTGTGAACTGCGGTAGGTCTCGCCCCCAGATGTGCTGGAAGTCGTTGGAGAAGAGATCGAGGTTGTTCAAGTCGAGAGGTCCGGCGTTGGGTCTGGGGTAGTAGTTGACTCCTCGGACAGCGAAGTAGTCCCCCGTGATGGAATCAAAGAAGCGGTTGCCCTTGATAATAATCGGGTTTACTGCATATGCGATTGATGGAATTATTTCTTGCAACGCAGCAAAGGTGAGAATTACGGTTTGAAGCCGCATTTTCGTGTTGTGATAGCGTGGTTTGTGTCGTTGCTTGGAATTTTGGAAATGATCATGACAGCTACGGCTTCCCTGGTGTTCGGCAGTTTGAGGTATACGCAACGCTATGAAAGTTTGGTAGAGCGGATTCGCTCCTCCACTTCCCATTTTCCCGATTAAAGTGTATGATCTCGGTAACGACAGTCTTGATGGCTTTTGTGTCCGCTTGGAAGGTGCTTCTTCTGCACTATGGACATCTGGCACAGCGGATGATAACTTCGAAGCTCCATGTGCATGCGTCTGAGTCTTGGCATTGGTGGATATATTGTACGGTGTAACAAAGGGTCGATCTCATTCTGCGGGATTCACAGGTCACGCACAAAACTCTTGCGAATAAATAGCTACATGTAGCTTTTACTGCATGTATCTACTGTTCATCGTATCAGCAAAACACTTGCGAATCTCGTGAAACCTTTTTTTTTCTAGCATTTCATTAACCCATCGAAAGTTTCATCAACGCAACATCGTACCAAAAACATCCCTTGTCCAGTGAAGCTTAAAAATCAGTGCAGCGTTTAGATCGCATGATCCAAGCCTGTCAAAACGAAAACGCTATACGCGCGAGTCGAACAACAAAAACCATACCTGATGCGAGGAAAAGCGACCGAGGAGCTGCCTGCCAGGTTCGTCGACCGCTGCATGTGGTTTACCATTTGCCTCGTCCGAACCAAAATACTGGTATCTCGACGGAGCTGGTGTTGATAATCCCACTGGTCTTTTCGTTCAATAACTGACTTACTATGCAGGATAAAAGTTATCCTGCGTAGTAGGCAACCGTTCAATGCGCTTCTACTGTAAGGGCTGTTCTCCGAGTCGTTGCCTAGCGTAACGATGCTCGACACCAAAGAAGAGTGCTGGAGATTGCAAACCAAAAATACTCGTGTTTTCCTTGATTAACGAAAGATCGCTCCGTTTCTCGACATGGGATGAAGCTCTTGCTGGGGGATACAGAGTCGCAGTGGCATGCGCTAATGCGTGCGGAGATGGTTGTTCGCCAACTTCGTTCCCGCAAGCACAAGAGAAAGTAAAGATTGCAGTTCAGACAGGAGCCTTGATCTCACTCATGAGCGGGCGCTTGTAGGAAACGGAAGTCTCTATCTCGATGCTGCTTACAACTCGTCATTCTCTAATTTTTACCGAAATACATACTCAAAGGCATCACCTTTCCGTCTGCAAATGGTCAAGATCATTAATATTTGCTGGTTAATCGTTGGATGGGCTGCTGGCGCAGTTGCAGATCTTCCTCTGTTAACAATTCTCTCCGATACCCAGCCACCAAGCGCGATTCCTGCTTCTCGACCTACATCAATCCCAACCATCCAACCCAGATCAACAAGCAGCAGCAGTGGCTCACATAGTAGCAGTAGTAGCTCTATCACCAGCAGCAGAGGCTCTACCGTCCCTTTAACAAGTTCTACAAACAGTGCTAATGGCAACAGCGAATCTGTTGGAGTCAACGATGCCGGATACGAAATTTCCATCAACCCGGTTATTATCCAAGGCAACCGCTTCTTCGATTCCATCACGGGGGACTACTTCGCTGTCCGAGGAGTCAACTACTACCCCAGACCCAACGCCGGACCTCTCGACTTGAACAACCTCGATCTCTTCTCCAACGACTTCCAGCACATCTGGGGGCGAGACCTACCGCAGTTCACAGCTCTCGGAGCCAACGTCATCCGACTCTACGCCGTCGACTCGGAAGTCGATCATACAGACTTCATGTGTGGATTGCAGGCTGAGGGAATCTACGTCATCGTGGACCTTGGAGCAAACTGCAAAGGCTGCGAGATCACGGCCGACTCTGCTCCTGCATGTTACCCCGCCTCGTACAAGGCACGCGGAGAGAAAATCATCAAAGAGTTCGCGCGATACGACAATGTCTTGGCGTTCAGCGGAGGCAACGAGATCAATCACCGCACGGGAGGAAACCCCTGGACGTGGAACGCACCGTGCCAGAAGAAGTTCATCCGGGACATGCGCGCCTTCCTCCAGTCCTGCCCCACCCTGCGCCAGGTACCCGTCGGTCTTGTTGTTGCCGACACGGACCGAGACGACAATGCTCTGTACTACAACTGCCGAACCGACCCCAGCGACGAGCTCGAGAACGCGCAGTGGTACGGCATCAACACGTACGTGCACTGTGAGGATATCTCGGATCCCGCCAAAGCTACCGGTTTCAATATGTTACGCGATAGCTTCAAGAGCTACGACTACTCCATCCCTGTTATCCTCACTGAGTTTGGTTGTGTCAGTCCAAACTTCCCCACGGTTGACGGCTATGAAGCGCAACGCACGTTCCACGACGCCAAATTCATGAACATGCCAGAGTACAGTGACTACTTCGCTGGTGGTGTCGCCTTCGAGTATTCAACGGAAAACGCTAACTCTATGGCTACGTCGGCCTACCCGTTCACGACGTACGGGCCACAGAACTATGGGTTGGGTTACTTTTCGCCGGAGGATTGTACGGACGCAGGCACAAACTGCACTTTTCAGCGGTTCCCGAATTTCGACTTCCTCAAGGAGGCGTACACGTCGTATGACAGCTCTAGTGAGCCCACGCTGAGTAACTACAAGGTTCCTGCAAACCATGTCAAGACGTCAACCTGTCCCAAAAAGTCTCCCATTTTGAGTGACTTTACCTGGGAAGGAGATGCCGCTGGTGATGCTGAAGCGTGCCCATCGGAGACGGAGGCAAGGTACCAGTGTCCCAACCTCCCTTCTCGATCTCAATCTCGGTCATCTCAAGATGGGTCTCTACATTTAAATGAAATCAACTCTGGGAGTGGCAGCAAGAATGATACAGGAGGAGGCAGTGTGGCAAGGTCTGGAGCTTCTTCTGAACTAGAAGGAGGTGCTATCCGGTTCGTCCTCCTGGTGGCTTTTGCAACAATAGCTTTCTACCTATAATCCATTTTCAAGTCGAATAGTGTGATAAACATTTGAATCGTACAGGAAACCTGCATTATTTTCTGCTACGTACCTAATCCATCAGGCCGACCGCTAGCCACAACACGAAGCAAATATTCATCGTAAGTGAAAAGGATGCTGAACTGGATCTCGACTTTGAGCTTGAGCTGCTGTCAGATACACCATCAGAGTCAGTGTTAGACTCGGACGCAGAGAATCCCAAACTCGAATTCCCCAGCACATCACGACAACTGTAGCGCTCGCTCTGAAGGCTCAGTGTCTTGAATAATGTGTCGAAATCCAACGAGTTCGCCGTAGCGCACGCCGTCGACTTATCACCAGAGTATTCAATACCGAACACAGGCTTGTCCGCCTTGACGAACGGCACCAAAGTGTCACACTCGTCGTACTCTACGCACTGCTCGTTCACTGAGAAGTCAAAGGCCGACACGAGATCGTCGATCTGGTCCATGTCGTTCTTCAGACCCACCGTCAAGTCCAGACCGTGAGCTGTCTTGGCCAAGAACTCGTTGAAGTCGAGCTGATCGGCTGCCGTCAGGTCGAATCCGTTGTCATTGAAGGCGCCGTCCACGTTGTCCGGGTCCACGCCATCTGTCGCAGTAACCCGGGATGTTACCAAGCAGGTAAGTTTATTAATGAGCAGATAAAATGTAGCCGAACACACGCTAACCTGTTCCCTACAGCCTTGTTTTTCGTGTGCTCGCGAATGCAGTCCTGGGCGCGTGCCAGCGCCCACATAGAGAGAGGGATGCGTGCCTTGCCTCCAATAGCTTGTAGATGCCGCGTGCCTAGTGTCCAACAACTTTACCAGGGGCATCTGATTAGATCCCGTCACGTGCTGGGCCAAGCCGCACAGCTCAAGCCTTGATCCACAGGCGTAATCACGGCGACAGTGCCCCTAAGGCTTGGCTGAGTCATCTTGGCGTCATCACGTGTCATCGTGTTCTTGGTTAATCCAACTGGGATCGCAACTCGTCATCACCACACGCCATCGCGTACTCTTGCACTTTGGTTGGTACGTCCTGAGAAGCGTAGTCAGAGGCCCATGAGCCTGATGTCTTGAAGTCCTGTCCACGAGACAAAGAGTTCCCAGCGCTTAAGAGTCTTATTGAACCGATGGTCGCTAAGGCCTTCCACCCCAGCATGACTCCTGTTGGATACAAACTCCAGCAGTTCGGCGTTGGTGTTGAGCTGTTCATCGGCATAGAACTTCAGTCTTGATGCATGCACGTCGTACTCGCGGCCAGAGATCAAATGCTGGATCACGAAGGAGTGGGGATTGGCCTTGACAATCTTGAATGGCCCGACCCACTGGCCGAGGAGCTTATTTTTTGGTAGTCGTTGGTCTATGCGAGACCACAAGACGTAATCACCAACATCAAAATTGACTGGGGTGCTCTTGTGCCTGACCATGTCCTGCAGCCGTTTCTTCTCTTTCGCATCGGTGACTTCTTTGTGCATTTCGAACAGCGAGTTCCGGAGACGCACGAGATATTCCCAGCCCGATCGACGTCAATTTGCATTGCCTCAGCGTCACCAGGGTGCCCTGCTATCACGGTTCTAGCGGCGTCGAGGGCGGAGACCCGTGAAGAGCTCGACTGGGGAGTGTCCATGCAGCGACTGAACTGGAGTATGATTGAGGTTGGCTTGCAGTGCGGGCAACAAGTACGGCCACTCATGCTGGTCGATCGCGTACTCCATCAGCAGTACTCGCACCACTTGTAGGACATCTCTGTTGAGCCTTTCTATAGTACCGTTTAGCCATGGCATGTAGACCGGTGAAAACACTTGCTCAACCTTCAGGCGTGCACACAAATGCTTCATCATTTCATTCCGAAAATGGCTGCCTTGGTCTGATAGCAGTGTTTCTGGAATACCAAACCGGGCACACCACATTGCAAGGGCTTCGGCCGCAACGAACGACGTTGGTGTTGCACATGGTACGAGCTCGCAGAAGTGTGATAATCCATCTTTGATCACCAGGAGGTATGCCGTATCTCCATACCCGGCGCCGAGGTACAGGTAATCCCAGTGGACGGCCTCATTTCGCCTTGTGGCAGTTAGTGGCCCGTATGGACGAGGAAGAAGACGAGGTCCCTTCACATGCTTGCACAGCAAGCAGTCACGCACGAACTTGGCAACCTTGTCAACAAGCTGCGAGATGTAGAACTTGCGGTCAATAGTGAAAATCATCGCATCTTGACAACGGTGGCCTTGGCTACCGCAATGTGCGACGATAAAAATTCGTGCGAGGAGATCCTTCGCGGCGTTGGGAATCCACGGGCGCCGAGTGACCTTCAATACACCGTCCTCCTCTTCAAAATCGACTCGCAATTTGGATCGTTCGCGTTGCGCCAGTCCCTGTGCAGTGCGGACGTGATCCAGAGTTGGAAAAACAAATCGATCGTCAGCGAGGGGGCGAAGCGGCGAGAGGGACTCCACTGGGGCAACATGGTGGCCTCGAGTTTGCACGGCGGCCATGTTGATAGTGTCCCGGTTGTGAGAATGCCATCGTGAGATGATGTCGGCCCACAGGTTCACATCACCCGAGATATGTTCGATGCGGTAAGGCATGCCGCAGAGGCGCATCGCCCACCGCTGGAGCCGATCGCGCACGTGCTTCTTAAGTTCCATGCGTGCGGGGCGAAGATATACACAAGGTTTGCATGATCGCAAAATAGTCGGAATCCACGGGGACGGAGTGAGCAGGTATTCCAGGTCATCACAAGCCTTCGCAATGGGAAAGGCCTCCTCTCGACAACGGTCCAATTCAATTGAGAGTGTTTAAACAAACCACCTTGCAAATAATCATCTCGTGATGTTGTTTGTCGACGGTGACTCCAGGTAACCAGCGCTTCACCTGGGTGACAACGATACTGAAACCCGCAAGTGATGCATCAGTGAACACACACAGTTCCGCATCGTGGTTGGTGCACCATCAAAGCCGAGTCCTTAATGAGGGAAATCACAGTTGTAAGCAGCACGCTCCGATTCCGTCCATTGAGTGGCAACGGAGAGTGCATGTTTGCGTTTCCCTGATACGCTTCTTTTCGCTCGAGCTTAGCGTGGAGTGGAGCGATAACCTGCGCGTAATCTGGGAGAGATCCATGAAGCCAATTGCTAGCGAAAATGAACCGCTGCAAGTCTGCCAGTGGTGGGGACAGGAAGGCTGGTCAATGCATCCAGTCGACTCGGGTCGTGACGTACACCATGTGCAGAGATTAAACGACCACACCACAAAACCTCCAACTCGAACAGCGAACTCTTAGCCAGATTAAGCTTCAGATTGGCAGCGCGACGAGTTGAAAAATTCTCGGAGCACCGAGACAAATTCACTCACTGTGGGCGCGAAGAGAATCACATCATCCACCCATACCAGGGCAGAATGGGGAATGAGGGCGCCAGCACACTCTGCATCTGAGCTCGGAAATGCAACGCGCTGTCTGTTGCACCCTGGGGACTCTGCGTAGGGGTGAAAACACCATCGGGTGTAATGAAAGAAAAAATTCTTGGCTGTCTTCATGGAGCGGAGTTGCCAAAAACCTTTCGTGAGATCAAACCTGCCAAACGCTTTTTTGCCTGAAATAGACTCTGCTAGTGAAGCGGCAGTGGGCATGGCCCCGGCAATCGGGATCGTGACGCGATTTACTGGTCGGTAATCAATAGTAAGGCGGAACTTGTCACGTGAACCAGGCTTACGGACCGGAACCACTGCACTGCTTCCAGTGAGCATTATCATTTGGTTCGACCAGGCCATCAGCGACCAACGACTTCACGTATTCGCGAATAAAATTCAGCCTGAAGAGGTGCGTATTTGCGCGGAGGATTGCGGTATGGCTTCGCATCCTATTGCAATGTGACTTGTAATGGCGACACCGCTGCAGGCGGACCGGCTCCGACAGCCTCACGCCAAATCTCAGGGAAGGTCTCCAGTAAGCCCCGCACAACTTTGACATGTTCAGGCGGCAGCCCATTTTTGACAGCTCGCTCGAGCAGATCCTCCAGCGACGTGATTGGCAGTGGTGGCCGCTCCGGATCGGGTAACTCTCCACCCACGGGGAACTCATCTTCATCATCAATCAGTAGTGTAGACCCCGCAAGTAGAGCTAAAGACTGTTCAACGTCAATGCCTAGACGCTTTAGCGCGTCCTTGCCCAACAAAAATTCATCTCCATCACCATCCATTACTAGGCATGGGACTTCACGAAGGTGAACAGGGCCTGCAATCGTCACGAGCTCAAGGTCCAATGTGACTTCATCTTGGCACACTCGTACACTTCCGTCGGCGAGAACCGCATCGACCGGGCGCGTGAGATGACGTAACTCGGTGCTGGGCTGAACCGCTAGTAGCGAACTTGCGAATCCTCGAGGAATTATGCTCTGGTCAGCCCTGAGTCTGGTATATATAGTAATTCCAGAAGCCCGTTCACACGTACCGTGTTCTGGTACCACTTGATTGGACTGCCTTGAGCGAAGAGAACCGCTCTCTTTAGAGGCTCGATACTTTTTCAGCGCGTCCTCCTTTTGCTCAGTTGTTGCATTAGGGCAGTCGTTCATCCAGTGAGAACCCTTACACACCAGACATCCCTCCGCAGGCGGGGAACGGGCCGGTCGACCCTCACGGCGCCCTCGTCCATCGTGTCCGGGGGTGGTGGCGGCTGGTGCTGGAGCAGGAGTGGCTGGAGCGCCTTTGGCCGGTCCTGCCTTTGGGCTCGCCCAACTGGCTTAGCTTTTGGGCCGTCACTCTTCCAGCATACCTTTAGAGAGTCGGTGGAACCCGCTGCTGGACTTTCGCATGTTCCAGTATCAGGTCAAAGAGGGCAACATCATCAGTTTTGCAATCCCGCCTCTCTAAGTCGATGAGCCTTGTGATCTGAGCCTTGAGGACAGGAGGCTGGAGATTATCCACCAATAGACGACAGCGGGCTTTCATGCGGCTCTTGTAATCATCACCTCCCTTGCCATCATCGCCTATCAGTCCTTGAAGGCCATTGTTCTCCACGATCCTGGAGAAATCCTGGTAATAGCGGAAAACTCGAGCATCGCAGTCATCGATGGATAGATCCATCTTCAGGTTTGACGGAACAAAAGACGCGACATCTGCACAAAGTTGTTTTTCAGAGTGCGACACTGCAACTCTATCACAGCCAAGATGTCCGCATCCGTCACGGTCTCAACTGGCTTCTTCAGGACGTAGGTAGCAATTGTCTTGAGGACATCAGAGTTCACCGAACCCTTGACCGTAGCTACCACATAGTCAAATGTCTCGCCCGTCGTAGCGCAGCGATGACGAACCTTCTCCACGTAGCGCTCCCATTCGCGATGCCAATCAACTAGGGCAGCATGCTCCCAACTTCTTAGCTCAGGAGGCTTGATAACTTCGAAGATAGGTTGGGGGATCGACATGTCCACGTCACCATCAGCGTCCATAGTGAACCGTGTCCCCGACATGTTGAAGTTGCTCGTACTTAGCAACAACTGCAATTTAATGCGATTCCGCACTTAAGAAGGTCGTACGTAGTCGACGTAGCTCGGTACTCTTGGCCTCAGTCGACGCTAATGTCTTGTCGTCCGGACAGTCCGCGACTTCCGAGATCAACAAACTCGACGCTTGACAAGCTCAAAGCTAGCTTTGTCGCAGTAACCCGGGATGTTACCAAGCAGGTAAGTTTATTAATGAGCAGATAAAATGTAGCCGAACACACGCTAACCTGTTCCCTACAGCCTTGTCCTTCGTGTGCTCGCGAATGCAGTCCTGGGCGCGTGCCAGCGCCCACATAGAGAGAGGGATGCGTGCCTTGCCTCCAATAGCTTGTAGATGCCGCGTGCCTAGTGTCCAACAACTTTACCAGGGGCATCTGATTGGTATCCCGTCACGTGCTGGGCCAAGCTGCACAGCTCAAGCCTTGATCCACAGGCGTAATCACGGCGACACCATCGCAGCCCTTGGTCTTCGCGTACTGCATTCGGTCGGCAACGATGTCTCGCAGCTTCTGACTGCGGATGTCCACCCAACTCTCACCCTCCCACTCGTCCAACCGCGCGCCGATGATGTCGGAGCTGTAGCGGTCTTTGTCGGATCTCCAGTCCTCATACGTTCCGGCACTGAAGTAACAGATGACCTTGATACCTCTTTGCTGCAGTTCAGCAACGGTGGCGTTTGGTGTGTCGAACATGTCGACATCGTACATGTCGACGTTGTAGGAGAGATCGAGCGTCCCGCTGAGTTGAATCTGGTAGGATGTTCCTGGTGTAGGTTTCCACCAGGCATCGACGCTGGGGCTATGGAGTAGGAGAATGACGATCGCCGAAAGGAGTCCTGCCATTGAAGACATGCTGGTACGTGACCACAAGGTAAGGCCTCGAGAAGTGACCACTGTGTACGAACAGAAGTCGAGTCGACGGTATCGGATACTCGTCAGTTGTCATACATATCCTGTGCGGTGGATTTTCCAAAGTCATTTCATGGTTGTTTTTTTTTCTGCTGTACATCCATTTTTTCATTTACGCCCAAAAACAACCTACGAAAGTGTTCTACACCGCTGCTCTCCACCCGTCATTGATGCACACGCTTTGCCTTACAACCTTCAGGCTTCTGTGTAAAGTCTCCCTCGCCTCCAACCTCAGAATCGCTTTGTGACTCAGAAGATTGTTGTTTCGTCGATGAAGATCCCGACTCCTACTCCGATTGTTCATCTGAAGCCGACGTAGACGAGGACAACGAAGTACTTTGGTCTTCAGATCCCGACTCAACCGCAGCAGAGTTTCTGCTCGATACCTCCGACTGTACACCAGAACTATCAGCTGAGTCACGACAGCTGTAGCGCTCGCTCTGAAGGCTCAGTGTCTTGAATAATGTGTCGAAATCCAACGAGTTCGCCGTAGCGCACGCCGTCGACTTATCACCAGAGTACTCAATACCGAACACAGGCTTGTTCGCCTTGACGAACGGCACCAAAGTGTCACACTCGTCGTACTCTACGCACTGCTCGTTCACTGAGAAGTCAAAGGCCGACACGAGATCGTCGATCTGGTCCATGTCGTTCTTCAGACCCACCGTCAAGTCCAGACCGTGAGCTGTCTTGGCCAAGAACTTGTTGAAGTCGAGCTGATCGGCTGCCGTCAGGTCGAATCCGTTGTCATTGAAGGCGCCGTCCACGTTGTCCGGGTCCACGCCATCGCAGCCCTTGGTCTTCGCATACTGCATTCGGTCGACAACGATGTCTCGCAGCTTCTGACTGCGGATGTCCACCCAACTCTCACCCTCCCACTCGTCCAACCGCGCGCCGATGATGTCGGAGCTGTAGCGGTCTTTGTCGGATCTCCAGTCCTCATACGTTCCGGCACTGAAGTAACAGATGACCTTGATACCTCTTTGCTGCAGTTCAGCAACGGTGGCGTTTGGTGTGTCGAACATGTCGACATCGTACATGTCGACGTTGTAGGAGAGATCGAGCGTCCCGCTGAGTTGAATCTGGTTTGAGCCGACGGGTTCTGGAGACTTCCCGGAGAAGAACTTTCGCCTGTGTCAGGTTCCGTCACGGTTGAGTGACAGGAAGGCCAGTGACCATCTTGATCGATGGGTCCAGCCTAAAGGAGGTTTTGTGCCCGAGGCTTTCCTCCTAATAACAATCAATATTACTTTGGAATTTACCTTCTACACAACAAGTCTATTCCTTTCTTACCTCTTTCTGGAGAACGAGAACACTCGACGCACCAAGGAGACGCTGGAGTACCTGCACAACAACAAGGAGCAGGAAGACAAGACAAAGGACAAGTGTGCTAAAAGCTGCTAGGTTATGAGCCCAAGCTCTACTTGGCTGTGATCGAGTAAATAAGTTACGACTAAGACTGCAACGGGATAACATGGCTGCTGCTCAACCAGTGATTCGAGGTAGCTCCAAGGCCCCAAGGTTTGAGGGGACTTTCGAGCTGTACAAGGTGGAACTCCAGTTGTATCTGGAAGAACGTGAAGCGTGGGATGTCGTGACCGGAACGGAAACCCGCCACGCCAACGATCAAGACCAACAAGCAATTTTCGACAAAAGAAACCGACTTGCTAAGGCTGCGATCCTGCGAGGATTACGCGGGTGTCAAGACGACGAAGTAAACAAGATCTGCTCGATGGATACCGCAAAGGCAATGTGGGATACCATCACGGCTGATAAGACGCAGAGAGACTATTCGTACGTGGCGATGCTGCGTACGATATTGCGACATAGTAGAGTTTGCAGTCCAACGACCAAGAATGGAAACACGTCGAAGAGCCGCTGAGCGTCAACTTGCTTTAACCGGGGCACCCGCTGATCAAACCAGCGAGCGTGTCGATCGTCTGGAGGGGTTGATCGGAGAGATGGACGAGCGAATGGGCCAAGTCAACCATCGCCTCGACCGCATCCTCGAAGGCATCGACGCCTTAGTGGCAACCGTCACGACTACGCAGCAGGCGACACAGCAGAATGCTGAAGCTGTTCGTCACGTAGAAGAGGCTGTGACGCAGACCGCGACAGCTATCGCCGAAATGCAGGCTCGTGTTGGAGCCGTTGGCCAAGTGCATGAACTTGCTCAGCAAACAGCGGCAGCAGTTGCTCAAATGCAACAGCAACCGGCCGAGACTCCCAGCCTGTGGCAGCAGCTCGACCACAAGAGGACATCGAGATGACGTCGCCTGGGCGTCGTCAGCTACGAAAGATGGACACCAAACCTCCACTATTTGAAGGAGAGATCAGTGGTGTGAAGCTAAACAGCTTTATCTTTCAGTTCGAGACCTACTTTTCGTTTAAGGGATACGACCTTCAGGCGGATGACGTTGAACTTGGCCGAGAACTCGCTCAATGCGTGAAGAAGAGTGGCGCCATTTGGTACGAGACGTACATGACGACTTTCACTACAATCAAAACGTGGTCTGCCATGAAGGTGTCACTTGAGAAGAACTTCAAAGAGCCCAACTTCCAGCAAAAGCTGCGCAACGAGCTGCTAAATTTAGGCAGCGGGGCTCCTACCAGGGCTATGTGGCCAAATTTCAAGAAAAACTTCGGCTCGTTCCCATCGACCCTGTCTTCGCGAAGGAAATCTTCCTAAAGGGTTTAAGCAGCAACAACTTGCGGAAGCAGATACTGCGAAAGAAAGCTGAGACACTGGAGGATGTGATCGCGGAAGGATTTAGCGAAGTTGAGCTGGAACGACTTGAAGAAAGCAAGCCAGCAGCCCCGTCCGAGAAGAACACGTCTGGTGGATACTCCAAGGGAAGGGAAGCAGGACGGAACAACACTAAATCCGCGAACTCAGCCGGTTCCAATGGCAAAGCGAAATGTCCTCACTGTGATAAAGGTTATCACAACCCTGACAACTGCTGGGTGAAGTACCCTGAAAAGAGACCGAAACCTGCCAACAACGGGAAACCTCAGCGGAACAAGAGCGACAAAACCGATTACAAGTCCAAGTACTTCGCGCTGATCGACAAGCTTGTGATCAACGACCTCGACGCGGCAGATGAGCCTTTAAACGAGTAAACTCGCTTGATGCCGGGCGATCAAGCGAGTACGGTCCCAAGCCCATCAAAAGGGACAAAAACAAAGGTGAAGTCAAGACGGTGTGCATCAACGTCAGCAAATGCTCAAATCATCCATTCATACAAATGGAGTGCACGATGAGAGTGCAGTTAAAGGAAGTCAACGCCAGCGGGTTCATCGATAGCGGAGCGTCTGTCAATGCAGTTAGTCCAGCATTTATCAAGGCAAATTCTTTAGAAGACAAAGTGAAGACACACGAGATGATGCTTGCCTTGACCATGGCAAACACCGAGACCGTTCACGTCAAGAAAGAAACGATTCAGCTGAGCATGACAATCACAGGGTTTGACGTCTACACAGCGGAATTCCTTGTTCTTCCGGTACCTGATGGACGAGACGTGCTCTTGGGGATGCCGTGGTTGAGTACAGTAAATCCACGAATTGATTGGCGGTCAGGAGCTATTCGACCTTCTATCGAAGCCTTACAACACTCGTTGCGAAGTTTGATTGCCAACTTCCGTCGTGCGAGGACTAAAAGACTGCCTATATCAGCACAGGAATCGTATTACTCGGTGGAGTTTGGTGAAACGAAGATTATCTCAGCGAAGCAGTTCCGACGTCTGATAAAGAAGGATAAAGAGGTGGAATACATCTTCGCCTTCCAACCTCGCCAACCTCAATCGACTGCCAGCAAGAAATCAACGTGCATCGACGACTACAAGGGACACCCTGTGTACCCATACCTGTGCAAATACCCCGACCTGTTTCGCCAGAGGCTACCAGCGGAGCTGCCACCCGAGGAACATGGCGAACACAGGATGGACATCAAGACCGATGATCCAGTGTTTCGCCAGCAGTGGAGGCAATCTCCAGCGCAGGAGGCTGAAATCATGCGGGTGGGTTCGTGAAATGGAGGCGGCCGGATTGATTCGACGGTCGATGTCTCCGCACGGAGCACCGACATTTTGTGTCAAGAAACCTGACGGCTGGAGGATTGTGCATGATTATCGTGCGATGAACTTGAACACAATTCGAAGGACAATGCCCATGCCGCGAAAGGACAAGATTTTGGAATCGATGCAAGGCGGATATTTCTTTTCGTGCATGGATCTTCTAAGTGGATATTACCAGTTTCGAATGCGGGAGAAGGACATTCCTTATACCGCTTTTCAGGCACCTGACGGCTTGTACGAATATCTTGTCGTACCGATGGGGCTATCTAATGCTCCTGCAACTTTCAACGATGGAATTCGTCGAATTTTACAAGATTTATCCGACATCTGCCAAAGCTACTTCGACGATATCTACGTTGTCACCCGCAGCAAAACTTTGCAAGACCACCTCAACGCTCTGGATCGTGTGTTTGCTCGACTACACCAGCACAAGTTCTTCGTCAAGTTGAGCAAATGCGTGTTCTGTGCGGAATCAATTCCTTGCTTGGGAGACATCGTGGGTCGAGAAGGCGTGCAAATCAACCCAAACAAAGTCGAGGTCCTACAAAGCTGGCCACTACCATCGACTAGACACGATCTGCAATCGTTCCTCGGGACTGCAGCGTACGTCCAACGATTTTGTGCTGGATTTGCAGAAGATGCTGGCCCGCTGTTCAACATGCTTAAGTCAAAAGCACACAGGTTGACTTGGACATCCTCTTTGCGGCATCACTTTGAGCAGTTGAAGCCACGCGTTGGGCAGACCCCGTCTTAGCGATCGCCGATTTCACTAAGGACTTTTTCATTCGCATGGACGCATCCGATTTCGCGATGGGTGGTGTACTGTTCCAGAAGGAGACCAGAGATGGCAAAGCTGTTGAGCGACCCGTAGCGTTTGCTGGCCGCAAATTCAAAGCTGCAGAAGTGAACTACTCTATCCGCGAGAAGGAACTGTTGGCGATTTTGTTTGGTCTGCGCACTTGGCGTGTTTACCTGCTGGACCGACCATTTATTGTCGAGACGGATCACAAGAGCCTGGAAACAGTCTTCAAGCAGAAAACAATTTCGCGACGGATCGCTCGATGGTATGATGAATTAGCTGAGTACCGTTTTGAGATTCGCTACATTCAAGGAAACCAAACGAAATTGCTGACGGCATATCGCGCCGACCCGACTTCTTACCGACGAAACAAGCCGAACCCATTACTCTGGCGGCGATAGCAACGCGAAGCCGAGTGCGCGCAAGAGTCAACGACGCATTATCGTCTACCGTCGCCGAGGCCATGAAGCGGTATGGGGAAGACCCGACAACCACAGCATTGTTGCGGCTATTAGACACGGCAGTACCGCACCAAGCCAGCAAAGAACCACTTCCAGCTGCGCCTCGACAATTCGAACGCTACTCACTGCACGAAGGACGTCTGTACTATCGAGGCGGCCACGACGATCGGCTGCGACTCGTGCTTCCTCGTGTCAAGGAACTCCTTGATCATGTCCTGGAGGAATTTCACGACAGCCCTGTATATGGGCATCCCGGCATTGATCGCACAGCTCGTCTTGTCGAAGAGCACTACTACTGGCCACGGATGATCCGCGACGTCACAAAATACGTGAAAGGCTGCGAAATCTGCGTTCGTATCAAATCACGCAACGAAAAACCGCCAGGCCTCCTCAACAGCCATGCAATTCCAACGAAACGATGGACTCACATTGCCATGGATTTCATCGTTCAGTTACCGCTTACGTCTCGAGGATACAATAGCGTCATGGTTGTGATCGACCAACTTACGAAGAGGGCTCACTTTGTACCGGGGAAGGTGACTGACAATGCTCAAGATGTTGCAAGACACTACCAGCAAGAGATCTTTCGACTCCACGGCTTACCGAGTGTTGTTCTCTCCGACCGTGACTCGAAGTTTACCTCATCGTTCTGGACCAAGCTCTGCGAACTGCTGAAGGTGGAGCAGAAGCTAACAACTTCTTTTCGTCCTCAAGGAGACGGTGTTACCGAGCGACTGAACCAAACGCTGGAAAACTACCTACGAGCATTTTCCAACGCCGATTCGAATGACTGGGATGAACATCTTTCGCTAGCAGAATTTGCGTACAACGCGCGATTTCAAGCGGCGATCCAAATGTTGCCTTTCGAGGCTGACATCGGATACATTCCAAGTACACCGGCAACGTTGAATCTACCAGACCAGCCATCTCGCACAACGAAGCATTCGGAATTCCTACTTCAGCAGGCTGACTTGCTCGCAAAAGCTCGACGATGTATTGCTGCTTCTCAAGAACGGATGGCAGACCTTTTCAACAAAAACCGACGTGCCCAAACGTTCCAAGTCGGTGCTGAAGTTTTACTTTGTGGCGAAAACTTGTCAGCTAAGGACATGGGTACGACGAAGAAGAAACTTGGTGCGCGATGGGTAGGACCGTTTACGGTTTCCAAGTGCATTGGCCGAGGCTACTACCAGCTCAAGCTACCACCAGCTATTCGAATGCACCCGGTTTTCCACACCAGCATGCTGAAACCTTACATCGCTGCTGAAAATCGCCGTGCGAATCAGCGAATTTTTAAGGTTCGACTCCATGATGGAACTGAAGGCGAGCTTGTCGAAGACATCATCAACCACAAGGCGTCACGCCGACAGACCCTTTACGAAGTAAAATGGCTCGGTCAGTCCAAAACGACATGGGAACCAGCTTCCAACCTGCAAACCATTGAAGGTCTCATACAGCGATACCATCAACGCACGGGAGGCCTTCGTTCGAGGGAGGGAATGTCACGATAACTTCTCGATGAACAGCTGAAGAGCGTCGAAGCTACTACTAGCGGACTGCGAAGCAAGAAGCCAAGATTGCTACGCAGTCGTGCTCAGCAGATTGCTGTCGTGCTGCTTCCAGCTGTGATTTACCATTGCGTTTTTCATGTTCGACAAGTAAGTTAGGAGAACAGATAACTGCAAAACAATCAGATCTCAATTTACCTTGTTCAAGAACAACTAGTTGATTGTTAACGTCGACGGCAAGCTTGCCTGAGTCTTCAACTACATTACTCCTCTGCTAGTGCTACCGTCTACACAATAAGTGACGACTTATTGCGACAAAGGCCGACACGAGATCGTCGATCTGGTCCATGTCGTTCTTCAGACCCACCGTCAAGTCCAGACCGTGAGCTGTCTTGGCCAAGAACTTGTTGAAGTCGAGCTGATCGGCTGCCGTCAGGTCGAATCCGTTGTCATTGAAGGCGCCGTCCACGTTGTCCGGGTCCACGCCATCGCAGCCCTTGGTCTTCGCATACTGCATTCGGTCGACAACGATGTCTCGCAGCTTCTGACTGCGGATGTCCACCCAACTCTCACCCTCCCATTCGTCCAACCGCGCGCCGATGATGTCGGAGCTGTAGCGGTCTTTGTCGGATCTCCAGTCCTCATACGTTCCGGCACTGAAGTAACAGATGACCTTGATACCTCTTTGCTGCAGTTCCGCAACGGTGGCGTTTGGTGTGTCGAACATGTCGACATCGTACATGTCGACGTTGTAGGAGAGATCGAGCGTCCCGCTGAGTTGAATCTGGTAGGATGTTCCTGGTGTAGGTTTCCACCAAGCATCAGCATTGCCAAGAAGTCCTAACAGTAGTGCGGAGATAAAGAACTTCATGGCGATGAGTGGAGTAATTGGTCAATTTGAAAGTGAGAGAATGCAGCGCGGCAGGGTAGCTGGGTGAGCCACCGGCCGGGTCTGAAGTTGGTGGAATAGACTTCGTATTCGCCACATACAGCTGTGTGTGCACTCCACGAAATTCTATGGCACGCGCTTTACTTGTACTCCACCCTTAACGTTTTACTATTTGTTTCTCCTTAAGCTGTGAAGACTTTACTGCAACGCAGTACATGTAGCGTGAAGATGGTCTACCGTAACAACGTCTTAGTGTGAAAAAGCCCGACACCAAAGGTTAGGCATTCCGACTACCGAAAATCATCTGCATCGGGTGTTCCTTGACATCAGCTGCAAAAGTCCTTCTGGCCGAGATCAAACACGTCGGACGAGAGCAAATAGCCTAAGATGGCCCCGACGATAATTGCCAGCGACGTCGGTACATGAAACACGCCAACCATCAATGCCGTCGCGAGCCCCACTGACGCACTGGCATTGGTATGCACGGCCTTGTCCCACAGCAGAAAGAAGGAAGCTACAATGAGTCCCGTTGCAGATGCATTCACCCCGGACAGGAAGATCTTCAGGCTTCGATTGTTTCGCACGCGTTCCCACAGCGGAAGCAAACCAAAGAAGAGGATGATACCTGGACCGAAAAGACCAAGACTCGCAACGATAGCACCACCAATTCCGTAGATGAGCGCACCTAAGTACGCCGAGATGTTGAATAACGGTCCTGGTAGGGATTGTACTAGCGCGAGACCAATCAGAAACTGCTCCTTCGACACCCATCCAGCCATCACGACGTCGTTTAGCAGCATTGGAAGCATGACTTGACCACCACCGAAGATAATGGAGCCGATCCAGTAGAAAGTGTAGAAGAGTGATAGGGGAGAGTGTTCTCCACCGTCCTGTGGGTGATATTGTGCAAGTAGCACTAAAACAACCAGCCATGAGAGCACGATCAGGACACTTGCGGTTGGATGAATCCCTATTTGTCTGCATTCAACAAAGAAAATAATAACACATGAGCAACAATTTATGCTTTCTCAAAGATAAAAGCTCAGTCTTACCGCTCAAGGTGGCTAGAGGCGACGCGGTCGAGAGAGATTGGGGGTTGGGAATAGCCACACATCGTCGAAGCCAATATGAAAAGGCCTCCTGCTCCCATAACTGCTGGAAAGATCAATGAAGACATCCCTTGAGTGGCCAGAATTACACAGGCGGACACTGAAGCGACGAAGTTTTTAGCCGGATCGTCTTCGCATGCTTTTTGCCATAAGCGAACAGCAGCGATCACGACGATCGACACGGCGGCCGGTGCCAACCCGGACATCCACACAGGAAGGCCATCTAAAGCAGATAACACAAAAAGTGAGTTACTACTTCCAACTCACCCAGTAGTATTACTTGACACCTTGAAAATAAGATTTAGCCCCGAATCCAGCTAAAGTCATGGCGATCCATCCAGGTAGAACCCAGAAGAAAAGTGCGAGTAAACCTCCAAAAGGTCCAGCACGAAAAAGTCCCATAGCTGCAATGGTCTGCGTCGACGATGGGCCTGGAATGGCTGAGGAAATAGACAAAACCTCGAGGAATCTATCGTCCGTCAGCCATTTCTGCTTGTCTGTAGCAGTGTTTGATTAGTTCGTTTTGTAAGTTATTATACTTTTCAATTCACGCACACACGAATCGGTCGTGGGCGAGTGCCAAATGCGCCGGTGGTCCCCCAAACGAGAAGAGGGACAACGGGATGACCTCCCGCGGGATGGAAAGCAGACGTTGGGCATAAGACTCGCCACTATGCAGCGCGTGGTCGTTGCCTAGAGGCAACAGCGGCTTCGTCTCCATGCGGGACATAGGGTCGTTGAATCTTGCACAATAAATTACGTAGAAACTATTATAGGGTCTTGTATTTGGGTAGATTTAAGTTGAAGTGGTTTTGAGAACGATGGTTTTCTTGGACGGTGGTAAAATTGCTGTCACAATTGAATGTGCTGGTACAACGGCAGTGAATGTGTTGGAGTCAGGTAGCAGAATACTCACCACTTCCTCTGAGCCTTCACGGTTTAAAAATTGGATGACGACCTGATTCTCGGGAGTGACAAATGCACTGGTGTCTAACTCGCTTTCAGCGTCTTCTGCTAGGAAAATTCGGATGCGGCGAGAGCTTGCTGGTACGAACTTAGAGAAGTGGCCCATGAAGTAGAACATGGGCTGTTTGAAGAACTCGGCGCCGTTTTCAGCATCCACCAGGATGGGCGCGTCTACCATATTTTTTGCCCAATTCGGTCCTCCTTTCGTGTTGAGTACCATGTTCCAATCTGTCCAACCGCCTGCGTAGCTGTTTAAATCTCCGATAATATCGCGACCGTAGTTCTCACCGCGTTTCCAGCTAGTATCGGCATCTGTAAGTGCAGGTCCCTTACCAGTACCCAACGGGTTTGGCATATATCCTTCACATGCTTCGGATGGAAGAATGAAGAGATCTGGGTACAAGTCGTGGAACTCCAAGAGTTTGCCAAAATGTCCACCCATGCCGAGAACGAAGTCCACATTGCGATACCAGTGAACACCAACGCCGCTAATATACTGGAGCGAATCAGGGTCTTCCAGCGGTTCTAATCGAGATAAAATACTTGGCTTTTGGTCATCATTTGCGATAATCTTCAAGTTGGGGTGGTTTTTCGCCATCAATGGTCCAAGATCGAACTTGATGAAGTCTCTCTCTTCTTCGGGGGTAAGTCGCAAAGTCTGCCACTTGGCAAAAGCAAGGAGGGGTTTCTCAGGCTCATTTTGCACTGTCATTGCCCAGAAGTTGATGCCTTCCTTCTTGTAAGCAGTGAAGAACTTGGAGTAGTATAACGCCAACGCTTTCCAATTTTCGTCACCAGGTTCACCTTTGAGATGGCAATTGATTGTTGAACCTTCTTTCGTCATCCAAGCTGGAGGTGCCCAAGAAGACGCAAACAATTTAATATCACGCGACGTCATTTTCAGTACACGTTGAATCAGCTCAATTTTGCGAGAGTTCGGAGACTTGTCCACGTCAACGGAGAAATTCTTCATTGCGAGATCACCCTCCACATCGTTGTACGAGTAAATGCTCGTGGAGAAGTCCGTTGATCCGATCGGCACTCGCCCAAGGTTGTACTGTAGTCCCTTTTCCGAAAAATATTGATCTAGCAGTATTTTCTGCAGCTTTGGCGACAATTTGTAGACATTGATAGCTGCTGAATCCGTGAAAGCTGCTCCGAAGCCGATGATAGTCTGGTACTGGGTCGAAACTTCAACGGAGAAAGTAGGGTTACTTACTGTACTAGCGTCGACTTTTTTTTCCTTGTACTCCAGTCGTGCTCCTGCCTGGGACGTAGTGAAAACGCCCACTTGGCCTTTTGTTAGGTCCAAATAGTCGTTCGAAACCGAATCGCAATGAGTTTCGTTGCAAACACAAACACCGTCGAGGTGGGTCTGGTACAGGGAGGACCAACTAGAGCACACTGCAAGCGTTTGATAAGGCATAACAGCCAGCATTGTAGCACTCGCCGCTAAACTCAGAGCGGACCTCATCGCAACTTTACAGTGAATCTGCAAGCCAGTCCCGATTTCGGGATTTTCAATCTAGGAATTGCAATCTCGATCGAATCAAATGACTAAATCACAAATTACAATGCAATAGCCTACAGAATCGCAGTGCTATCCGACGCTGGGAGGATCACCGTCTGCATCGAGTGAGCAGGTAGCGACAATGTGAACGTCTTCGTATCCGTTTGCTTCACACTCACCGTCACCGCCGAGCTATCGCGGTTCATAAACTGAATCACCACACGGTTGTCTAGAGTTACGAACGCAGTGCGGTGGAAGCTGCTCAGCGTTTTCGTCTTGGGGAACTCGATACGTTTCGATCCGGCTGGAATGAACTTGGAGAAGTGACCCATGATGTAGAACATGGGCTGTTTGTAGAACTCAGCGCCGTTCGCTTCGTCAACGAGAATCGGCGCGTCAACATAGTTATCAGCCCAGTTCGGTCCACCGGTCGTGTCAAGAGCCAAGTTCCAGTCAGTCCAACCAGCGACGTAGTTGTTGATATCTTCGATAATGTCGTGTTCGTAGTTCTCAGCGCGGGACCAACTCTTGTCAGCGTCAGTTAGAGAAACACCAGATCCAGTGCCCAGCCAGCTGGGGAGGTAACCCTCACAAGCTTCCGTCGCTAACATGAAAATATCTGGGTAGTCCTCGTAGAAGGAAAGCAACTTGTCAAAGTCACCACCTAAACTGAAGAAGAAGAAGTCGAGGTCACGGTACCAGTGTACGCCCAAGCCACTGATGTACTTCAAGGCGTCAGCATCTTCAAATGGTGATAGTCGATCAAGGATTCCAGACTTCTGGTCATCGCCAGCGATGATCTTCAAGTCTGGATGGTTCTTCGCCATCATCGGACCCAAGTCCAACTTCACGAAATCGCGTTCTTGATCGGCAGTCAAGCGCAGAGATTGCCACTCCGAAGTCTGCAGAATTGAGCTCGATGGCTCGTTCTGCACCGTCATAGCCCAGAAGTCGATGCCTTCATCGGAGTACGCGTCGAAGAACTTGGAGTAGTAGAGTGCCAGAGCCTCCCAGTATTCCTCACCTGGATTCCCCTTCAGTGCGCAGTTGATGGTCGTATTCTTCGTCGTCATCCAGGCAGGAGGGGCCCAAGAAGACGCGAAAAGTTTCACATCTCGCGATGAAGCCTTGAGCGCACGTTGGATGAGGTCGATCTTGTGCGAAGATTTGTCCACAGCGACGGAGAAATGCTCCATCTCGAAATCGTCCACCACATCGTTGTACGAGTAGATACTCGTGGAGAAATCCGTCGAGCCGATGGGGACTCGACCCAGCGTGTACTGCAAACCCGTCTCCGAGAAGTACTGGTCCAAAACCATTTGCTGCAGCGTCGACGACAACTTGTACACGTTGATTAGTGTACTCCGCCAACATGTTTGCTAGAAATACTACACACTAACTTACTGTTAGTGCTGTTAGCAAACGTGTTACCCTGTTTGTTGTGGACTTCCTATATAACTACAGTACTATAGTAGTACTGTATTGTCTTGCGCAGCCAGCCAATGCGTCGCTGTCTTCAGTAGCTTCGTCTTCCAAGTCTTCAATCACGCGTCTCACGTAGCCGTAGAGTCCTCCGTATCGAGCAGAGCGAAGTTTGTATAGAGAAACACTAACTTCTCAACTTTGTCTGCTGTCAAGCGATTGCGGCGTTTAGACCACACGAAAGCAAAGGCACTCCAAACACGTTCTGCAGCAGCAGAAGAGGTAGGAACCGTAAAGAGTCTCGTTGCAATTGGAGCCAAGAGCGGGAATTCAGTCACACCATGATCTAGCCAGTATTCCAGTGCGTCCATATCCTTGTAGAGCTCCATTTGGGTTGTAGAACACGTAATCCTCATTTTGATAAACTGAGCAAGCTCTATCTTGCACTGAGAAGCAGTGCTTTCACTGTCACGGTAGAATTCATTGATGTACTGGCGAAATTGGACTTTAGTCGCCACCTGGTCACCTGGAAGCCACTTGCTTGTGAGGTGCTTCGGGCACAACAGGTATGATAAACCCATTTACGATGTATGAATAAAGTTCGAATTTGTTCGTAGACCCAATACGAGTAAGGTATATCGCTATGTCGAATTTTGTCGGCTTGGCAGGCGGCGTAGCGACGTTGAATGCGTCTAAGCAAGACTGGGCCTTCTTGGAGGGTGTCGATGGAGAGGGCATCTCAAAGCACCTGGTCGCGGTCTTTACGAAGGTGACCTCGTTGATTAAAAAGTAACCTGAGAGACGAACGAGGGCGGTTGGCGCTTCGATAGCCAACCGATCATTGTCATCTGACCGCCAACGATATCTGAAGCAGCTGGAAAGGGCTCGGTCTTTGATACCGGTAGTGCAAAATCCGAATCTAGTCGCGACAGAAAGCTTCAACATTCAACATTCAACAGAACTGTAGGCTCAGGATCAGTAAGCGAAGGGTGAGCGTCTAACTCCACCAACATGTTAGTAAATTTTACTACACACTAACTAACTGTTTATATACAGGGTCGCCAACTCTACAGTTAGCGTTAGTGCGAACACTAACGTTGATAGTAGCCGCATCCGTGAAGGACCCACCGAAGCCGATCATCGTCTGGTACTGCGTGGACACATCGATCGAGTACGTGGGACTACTCACAGCCGTCGAGTCGACGTTCACCACTTTGTATGTGAAGCGATCTCCAGCCTTGGACGTGGTGTAGACCCCGACTTGGCCAGTCGTGAGACTAGTGTAGTTGTTGGAGACCGTGTCACATTGGGTAGCATTGCAGACGCAGACCCCCTCGAGGTTGGTTTGGTAGCGCGTGGACCAATTGCTGCAGGTAGCCGACGCGCGTTGAGTGGTGATAAGGAGAACTGCGAGGGCGGAGAGCACGTAAGGTGCAAGCATGGTCGTAGTGTCTTGAAACCTTCTCTTGTAGTGGAGACTTGAGCGCTTTCTGGCGTTTTTACGAGTGGCTATTATCTTAAGAAGAAGTGACAAGAGAATTGCTATGGATAACCAGGATGAAGTGTTTCCTGTGCCTCTGACTGTCGTCTGCGTTTGCAAGTCACGAGCCTAACATATCTTGCAGGTTCCTTTGCTTCACCAGCCGATTTGACACTGATGTTACTTACAGTCGCGGGAGATACAACGTGCCACGGTTGTCAGAGTCAGAGAAGGTTTCCAATGCAAGTCGAATGTAGCTTAGGGCACAGTCAAGCTGTCCTGCATGACATCTGTCCTGACACTGTTGCACATGTATCTGCAGTTTTAAGCTCCTGGCCCAGGAGTCCTGGGAACACCAGATCTGTATTGAAAGAGTCTACAGCTGTCACGAGTCCTTAGTAGGTAGTGAAATTGGAACTGATGAGATTGTTGAGATAAATGTCTAGCTGAAAGCTATCCTACCGAAGTTCCTCTGCTTCGATGGTCTATCTCTACGATGTGCATGTGTAGGTGAGCTTCAAGCAGTTGTAGACGAAACTCAAGCAGTTGGTTGCTTGCGTGAGTCTCTATGCTGTGTCTTATCTGGTAGCTCACAGTCTTCCCCACGCTGGTCCTTGTAAGGAGCGACACGGCGGATGTGAACCGTCTCGGTGTATCGGCCCTTATCAATTACCAGCGTTCCGTTGTCGCGAACGGCAAGCACTGTGTACGGACCGTCGTACAACGTCGTCAGCTTGGAGTTGATGTTGCCGTCGCGCTTCAGCAGGATACGATTTCCTGGCTGGTATGTCCACGCACGCCGTCCTGCGTTCTCGCGCAGGTTGTTCTTCCGCACTTGCTCTATCTTTCGAGCGTGTTGCGCGTGCCAGTCGGTGGTGTGCTCCACGTCGAAGATCATGTCGCGACCGAATGTTGCTTGTGCTGGTGAAACACCGAGCATGGAGTGTACTGATGCTCTCAACGCAAACGTTGCGTTGTGTAGGAAGTTCTCCCAGTCATCGTGTGTGACGATCTCCTGCGTCCTCATCTTGTCGCCGATCACGCGATGCAGTCGCTCGATGATGCTGTTGGCCTGCGGGTTACGTGTGGTTGTCGGCACTGCTGCGATGCCGTAGCTCTCGAGCAGCTCGAAGAACTCCTTTTTGAACTCGGTGCCTTGGTCGTAGATCACACGGCCTGGGCGGGGGTATCTGCACAGCCACAGTCGGTCGAAGAGGTAGGCAGTCTCGTCGCTGGATGCGTCTGTCACTGCTTGCATTTCGACAAGTCGGGTGGTGGTGTCGATCATTGTGACAGCCCTGAACTTTTGCTTGCCGTACGGTCCGATGGAGTCGATCGCCACTTCGAACCATGGTCTCGTCACTACAGTCTTCTCCGGCAACTTGCCGTACTTGACCGTAGGATGTTTGTTCTTCGTGCAAATGAGGCAGCTGCGGACGTACTTCTCGACGTCGCGTGCCATGCCGGTCCACGTCAATGCGTTCTGCATCGTCTTCAACATGGCCGTCACGCCGGGGTGGATAAGCCACTCGTGGTAAGCAGCAATGATGGGGGTCTGCAGGCTCGATGGGGTGATGATTCGGCCCGTGTTGCTGTCCACTTGCAGCTCCACGCCGTTAATCTCCTTCATCGTGGCGGTTTTTAGCGTCGCTGTGCCGTCTCGTGTCTGACAGCGAGCAATCTCTCGGAGGTCAACGTTACTGAGGGTAGTCAAGTCCATAGCAGCGGCTGAAACCAGTGTCTCCTGCTGCTGGACGTCGGAGTCATCAGAACGGGGTAGACGTGAGAGGGTGTCGGCGACGACATTGTTTTCGCCCTTCACGTAGTGTAGCTCCGGTCCGAACTCTTCGACCTCGAGTCGCCAGCGTAGCATGTGCACGTTCTTGTAGGTGCCATAGGTCAGGTTCAGGTGGTCGGTGTGGATGTGGACCTCGTGTCCAAGCAGCATCGTCCTGTACTCCTGCAACACCAACTTGATGCTCAGCAACTCGAGCTTGTTGGCTGGGTACTTCTTCTGCGCGTCGTTGCACTTCTTAGACCAGAACACAAGAGGTCTTCCCTCCTGCGAAATCACTGCGCCAAGTTGGTAGCCAGAAGCGTCGGTGTGTACATGGAACGGTTTGCTATAGTCTGGGAATGCCAACTCGACTGTCTGCATCATTGCGGTCTTCATTCGTCCAAATGCAGCTTCATGTTCTTCGGACCACCGGAAAGGAACCGAGGGCGACATCAATGCCGTCAGCGGTGAGAGAATTGCAGCTCGTCTGGGCCACATGTCCCTGTAGTAGTTGACCATGCCAATGAAGCGCCTCAACTCACGGCGCGTGCGCGGCGACGCGATCTTCGCAATCGCCTCCACCTTGTTGTGCAGTGGCTGAATCCCTGTGGTGCTGATCCTGTAGCCCAGGTAGTCCGTCGACGTCGTGAACAGTTTCGACTTACGAGGGTGGATCGTCAGGCCAAACTCCTCGAAGCGCTTGAACACGCGTCGGAGCAATTCCGAGTGCTCTTTGAATGTTTCCGACAGGATCAAAACATCATCCAGGTACGCCCAAACTCCATCCAGATCGCCCAGCATCATGTTCATAATCGACTGGAACTCATCCGGTGCTGTGCTCACTCCCATAGGTAAACAGCCGAACACGTACTTCCCCCACGGGAATACAATGGCCGTCACACGTCGGCTAATCTCCGCGAGGATGCGCGCATAGTAGCTCATGGGGATGTCGAGAGATGACACGTACTTCGACTTGCGGAACTGGCGCAGCAGGTCTGCAATCACTGGCAGTGGGTAGAAGCTGCGTAGTAGCAGTCGATTGAGTCTGCGATAGTCACATACCAGTCGCACGGTTCCGTCCTTCTTCGGAATCACGAAGGCCGGCGACGCCCACTCCGAATCGTTGTTAGGGAACAAGATACCAAGCTTCACGAGTCGGTAGATCTCTTGCTTGGTCGGCTCGCGATGCACTTGTGGTATTGGGTATGGACTACACGCGAATGGCTTCGCTCCAGGCTTCAATGGGATCACGTACGGCTTGGCTTTGATCTTGCCAAGTCCTCCAGAGCACACATGTAAGAATGCATCAACCAAATGTTCCACTTCAACTCGCTCCGAAGGTGAAAGCATTTCGCCGTCGATCATCATGAGGGGGTCGAGAGCTTCGACCAGCTCCGACACTGCAACTTCCACCATGGAGTCGACTTCGAATTCTGTCTTGGCCGCCTTCGCTGTAGGCGGCTGGGGTCCAAACTTCGGTGCTGAAGCACCTACCTTAGCTGCTGGTGGCGGCTGACCATTCATCGGGATACGGATGTCGTCCCACTCGAGGCAGTTTGCCGAGAACAAAATGTCAATACCGTGACTCGAAAGGAAGTCGGTACCCAGAATGATTGGGTGTAAGAGTCCGTCGACCAGTCTCAGCGTGTACGCGCACTCCCGTTTGCTCGAAAATGCCGGCAGGCAAAAGACAGTGTCGGCCACGTGCGTAGTCTTGTGCACGGAGCGGTTTGCCATCAGGTACGATCCATTCTGGCGGCGCAGCTTGAGGCCCTTCTTCACAATGTCTGCAACCTTCTGGTCGATGGCAGACCTGGTACAGCCTGTGTCGAGAGAGCGCGGAACGTCTGCTCTCAATGCGGATTTCCGTCTCGAGACATGGCTTCGGTCCTGCAGGCGGAGCTTCACGCTGCTGTCGCAAAGGGGCTAATGTCTCTGCACTTTCATCGTCAGGCTGCATCTCGTCCACGAGCTCGTTATCGATCATCACACTCAGCTCGTCCTGACGGTAGAAGCGTAGAGCATTCAACTCCTCCTCCTGACGTCGCTTCATCTCCTGCATCATGGCTGCCATCTCGGCGACTTGCTCTTGCATGGCGGCAAAGGCTCTGTCGTTGCTGCTGCCACCATCGTTGTGGCTGCTGTTTGCGCCTGAGGCTCGGTTGTTGGGCCGCCGTGGCCTGTATGCCGGTGACTCGGGGTTGCGGAAGCACTCTGAGTCGGAGTGATTGTTGCGTTTACAGTACTTACAGTACTTGCCGTTACCGCCTTTATTATGTTGCTGTTTGGGCTGGCCGTTCGGTTGGTTGCCTGGTTGCCCTGGTTGCTCTTGCCACCAGGGCTTACCCTTCTTTGTGGCTGTCCACCTTGTCCAGTTCGCTGGCGGGATCCGCGTCCATTCCTGAGTACTTCTTCTTCTTGTTCGTTTCGCTCAATCAACTCAAATTGGTGCACTAATTCTGTGTACTCCCAATTGCGTGACAAACGGTTCACCTCAATTTGCCAGTCGATTGGCATCCCACTCTTGTACAAGCGGATCACGTCAGACGTAGGGATTTCAGCATTATCCGCAATGTACTGTAGCATGCGCCCCAACTTCCTAAGTTACGGGTATACTCTCGCACACTAACGTCTCGCGTCTTCTTCAGCGCGGACATTTCGTCGATAATCACACCTCGGGTTCCGTCGGGGCAGTGAATCTCGGTTAGCCGCTTCAGCGCGACTAGGGCGACAGTCGTGGGCCGCAGGATGCTCTCCTCGGCTACGATGTCGTTAAATTGTTGCAGGTCTTCGTCGAAGAGGAGGACTTGGATGTCCTCGACAAACGCCACTTGATCCTCTTCGTCGCCTGGGATGTACCCCATGAATACATAGTACTCAGACAGGCGGAGTAGCCACTCCAACCAGTCCTTCCAGTCTCCATCGCGGAAGGTGGGCACTCTTTTCTTCACCACGGCTCCGTTGCTTTTGACCTTCTCGAAGGTCACCTCTGCTGGGTCGCTGCTGGACATGGTAGTTGTCGGCGTGGTGAACTGTCGAAGATTCGCTACGTTTTAGCTATAGCTAAATGTCACGAGTCCTTAGTAGGTAGTGAAATTGGAACTGATGAGATTGTTGAGATAAATGTCTAGCTGAAAGCTATCCTACCGAAGTTCCTCTGCTTCGATGGTCTATCTCTACGATGTGCATGTGTAGGTGAGCTTCAAGCAGTTGTAGACGAAACTCAAGCAGTTGGTTGCTTGCGTGAGTCTCTATGCTGCGTCTTATCTGGTAGCTCACAACAGCGAATAAAATTGATACTGCGAAGTTGTCGCATTCAGAATGCTGCAGTACACTTGTCGGTCAGTCCATTTTACTAACTCGACAGCTATCTTATACCATCGCGGCCGCAACAGCCAGCACACTTGCCACAGCAAAAGCCAGGCTAGAGGGGGAGTTCATAGAGAGAGCGTCGCTCGAGCCACTGGCGGTGGCCGATGAGCCGCTGTTACCGGAAGCGGAGAGGTCCGGCACGAAAGCCTGCGCCGCAGCGCTGAGCACGGTGATGTTCTCGGCATCTGAGCACGTCTCGTTCTCGCAGATGATGCTGTCCACCAGGTGACGCGGCTCCGAGCTGACGCTGTTCAGGTATTCGTTCTTGCTGTCCAAAGACGCAAAGTAGATCTTCTGGCCGTTGTTCAGACACACGTACTGGAAGTTGGACGTGGTGACGTCGTCTCCCGTGACGGGGTCCTTGATGCCGTTTGCGCACTCGTCACACGAGGCCTCGCACTCGGCGTAGGTTGTGGCGTCCGTGGAGTTGACGATGAATTCAGCCACGTTGGCAGCCAGGTATGCCGTGTCGGTCACCTCGAAGCTGTAGTCGTCGAAGGAACGCGCTGCCATGCCGCACGTGTAGACGGTCTGGCCGTTTGCGAAGCTGATGTGATTCAGATTGTCGTAGCCCATGTCCTTGGTTGACATTCCGCACACGGGACACTTGTAGTCTTCGTCCGAGGTGACGGTCGAAGTGGTGGAGGAGGACATATCCATCGACATGGACATGTCCATCGTGGAGCTGGACGTACTGGAGGACGTCATGTCCATCGAGTGGGACGACATGTCCATCTGCAGACCACGCATAGCGTGCGAGTGGTGCATGCGGTGCGCCGAGATGGAGGAGGAAGCCGCAGCAGCGAAGGCGATAGCAATGTATGAACGCATGGCAAGGAAATAGAAGAGGGAGGTGCTCGCTTGGGCTCAAATGGAGGAGTGAGGGCCTCACTCAGCGAGTGGAGCAGCGGGAAAGTGAGGGAGCCAGAAGTTGAAGAACCTGTACCTCCGTTGCACCTGGCCATTCAACAATGGCAGCGACAAATGACTCATGAACTTCATGATGAAGAGTTTTGGCTCACAGTTTGAGTCAAACGGCCATCTAACTTGTATTATCAGCTTGTTTCCAGTAGCGTTTATTGACGAGCTTGTTTGTATTCATAAGCTTTAGAAAACGTTGTCTAAAATACAGCAAGTTTATAGAGTACGTGCCCTGCTACCTACAATACTTGACTCGTGCTCGTATGCATTCTTTCGATGGTCGTGCGTCTCTTCATCCTCTTCGCTTCAACGTACACGCTTCAACTCGTATCACCTTTCGTTCGCAGTGTACATCTTGGTGGCAAGCTCCTCGCCGTCGGAGAGTTGAAGCAAAAGCACATGCACCTGTACTGTTTAGATGCTGTACAAGTAGACGATATGAACACCACGTTCAAATGTAACACATAGATTCCATCAACTAGTAGTTGACAACTACATGTATGCAGCGAATTACTTACAGTACCTTTCAGGGGTCGCATCGTGGATCAAGGCCTTGCATATATGGCCAAATCGACAATATCTGAAAGCGTATCCATTTCCCGACAGTGCACGTTTCTTGGTTGCTTGAAAGTTTCAAGTGAGATTGTAGTCAAGCAGCGCTTGGAAGCCCAACTGAAGATAAGGAAGCATGTGTAAGCAAGAAAAAGCAAAGTTTGAATATGCTACACGGCCCGCTTTACTTCTGAAGACCGTGCATTTGTTGGCACGTTTTACAGACTACTACATCTTTTGGATGGTGGTCATCAATCCATGCTTATAGTTAGCACGAATTGCTGTCGGGCGTGGTTGGTTCGGCAGTCTCTGTAGCAGAAGAAGCGGCAGTCGACGTCGCTGGGGCCGCCGTAGTAGTGCTGGGTGTCACCGTCACAGTGCCTGTTGATCCCGAGGACGAGCTGGACACGGAGCTACTGCTGCTGTTTCTGCTTCCCTCGCCGATCACAATTGTCTTGATCGACAGAGCGTCCAGGGTGACCTTGGTGCTCAGTTTCTGGCTGGACAGACTAAGTGTGATGTCGTGTGCAGAGCTGTCCCGGTTGGAGAGAATAAACACGACCTGGTCGTCCGGGGTCAAGAATGCAACGCTGTCGACTTTAGACAGAGTCGACGAAGCGCTCGAGCTGGTGGTCAGGGCTACACGGACCGAGTCAGCAGGGAGAAACTTGGAGAAGTGGCCCATGGCGTAGAACATAGGCTGCTTGTAGAACTCAGCGCCACCTACTTCATCAATCAGAATCGGCGAGTCTATCAGGTTGTCAATCCAGGTGGGACCACCAGTGGTGTTGAGCACCAGGTTCCAATCCGTCCAACCTGATGCGTAGTGAGCAAGATCGCCGATAATATCACGAGCGTAGATCTGCGCACGCTGCCACGCAAACGTGGGATTTTGGAGCGTGGGGCCAGCACCCGTAACAATACCATCAATGAGATAGCCTTCGCACGCTTCCGTTGCCAGAATGAAAAGGTCAGGGTACGCCTTGTGGAACGTCTCGAGATCAGCGAAGTTACCGGCAGTATCAACCAAGAAGTCAAGGTCCTTGTACCAGTGAACGCCAGCACCGGACACGTATTGTGCCGAGTCGGCATCGAGCAATGTGGCATCCCAATCCAGCAACAAGTCCTTCTGGTCGTCCATCATAATGATTTTCAGGTCCGGGTGGTCAGCCTTCATTCTCGGCCCAAGGTCGCGCTTGATGAAATCACGCTCCATTGTGACGTTGAAGCGCAGACTCTGCCAGTATTTGAACGAGAACTGCTTAGTAGGCTCGTTCTGCGTGGTCATAGCCCAGATAGGAATGCCTTCCTCCTTGTAAGCCGACACGAACTTTGAATAATAGAGCGCCAGAGCCTCCCAGTACTCGCCGCCTGGGTAACCCTGAACGGCGCAGTTAATAGTCGTGTTCTCCGTCGTCATCCATGCTGGCGGCGCCCACGACGATGCATAGAACTTTATGTCACGAGACGACGCGCTCATCGCCCGCTGGATGAAAGGGATTTTCTTGTCTTTATCCATGTCGATGCTGAAGTTCTCCATTGCCAAGTCACCTTCAACGTCGTTGTACGAGTAAATGGTGAGCGAGAAGTCCGTCGAGCCGATGGGGATACGACCAATGGTGTACTGCAGCCCATCGTCACCAAAGTACGCGTTCACGAGAGCTTCTTGAAGTCCAGAGTCCAGTTGATACAAGTTGATGGCCGAAGAATCCGTGAAGGCACCTCCAAAGCCAATAATCGACTGGTACGTTGTGCTCGTATCAATGGTAAAGTCAGCCGCAGCGTTGACCGTGTTTTCCACCTCAACTGTTGAGAAAGTCAGACGGTCTCCAGCCTTCGACGTCGAGAACACGCCAGCTTCGTTACTTGACAAGTGCAGGTGACCGTTGTAGACTGTATCACAAGTAGCCTCGGAGCAAACGCAGACGCCGTCAAGATCCGTTTGGTAGCGCTCCGACCAGGACGTGCAATTGTTGGTGGCAGAACTCACGCTGTGCAACGCAAGCAGCGCCAACACGTAGCCAAAGGGCTTCATCACCAGCATCTTGACAGCAGTGGAAACCTTTTTGTCCTCAACCAAGTGAATTGGGGAATGGTGATTGCCTGGTCCGCCAATTCGACCTGGGCGGAACTGCCCCAGTCAATGACCAGCGAGGGAAGACGTGCGGATGTATTCTCGCGAGGTTAGAGAGCGGTGCCTTCTCTTGCCCCGTTTCATGTGTCACAAAGAGCAGATTCAGATTCAGGTGGAAGTTGAAGGCATTGCAAACGTCATGGCGGAGTGTTTTGTGCTGGAAAAGACCGGAAAAGCATGGCAGAATCAGTGGCCCATATCGTAATCGACACTGAAGAAATGATTGCCCCTGCTAAAGCTTCAGCATTATTGTTGGCGTGGTGATCACTGATCACTGATCGGTGGACAGTTGACTATGTAGGGATCCGATACAAAAGATAGAGCCAATTTGATGTACGCAACATTAGAATGTAAAATGTATGTACTCAACACGATATTCTTTTTTTAATGTACACCACATGAAAGTATGTGGCGCACCTAATTTTGAAGTTGAAGTTTTGATGTGCTGACAAGGATCGCGAACGGCTGGCACCGCGCGTCTCGAGCACCGAAGCAGATTCATCCAGCTCAGCGAGCCTTCTTTATAGCAGCGGTGGTGCTGTGAGAGATACAAAAGCATGTAGTGTTTGCTTTGCCAGAATAACACCGTTTCCATACTGGTTTGCTTCCCGATTCGAACAGTGAATGGCAACGTTGGATGATTCGTCCGTTTAACAGTTCTTCGCATCGTTGAAGTGTCTGTGCATGTAGTTAACAAGTGCATTCTGTAGCTGCCTTGGTCTAAGTCTCTTAGATTGTCAGCCCTTGTTCCAGGAGATCTGGCATGGTCACTGGCAAGGTGTCGATGTACATTTACAACGTGTCAAAACGTGCAGGCACACTTACTTATCGCACGCGGAGTGACAGTCCAACCAAAGAGAGGCATTGTGAATCGCAGTGCGATCAACCATCCTGCTACTGGCAGTACTGCTGATATTTTGCAGACAGGCATCGCACTGTGATTCACAGCGTGGCTTACACATCTCATAGTCGCTTGAACTCCGGGCTCAGACTCCAACTTGCTCACTTCGGAACTCGTCACCAACCTCTCAAGCGACCCGGTGCAGTCCATCTAAACCGTTCAGTTCCTGACAACGAGCCATGGCTGTATCACGCTCGTCAGTCCACGGGCTTATAACTCTTGCGATGGTGCTGCCATTTGCCCAAGGCATAGACTGCAACAACTGGTCTATGCGGTACAAGAAATTCTTGGATGGAGTGTGCGTCTGCAATAGCACGGTGGCCTGTGATACATTCCCGAACGACTACCAGAAGCTATCGTCAGGTGAAGCTGGAATATTCCGCACTACCCGAGACGGCGAACGATTCCGCTACGCGACGGCCTCATTCGTTGACGGTTCCTCCTCTGATGCTGATCTGATCATCGATGCAAGCACCACGTACCAGACGATCATTGGATTCGGCGGTGCATTCACGGATGCAGCAGCCATCAACGTGTACAAGATGGACGATACGATCCAGAAGATGATCCTGGACGCATACTATTCGAAGGACGGCATTCAGTACACCACCGGCCGCATTCCCATCTCGTCCACTGACTTCTCCACCAGCATTTACTCATACGATGACACCGTCGATGACTTCGATATGAGTGACTTTTCCATCGCTGTGGACAAAACGTCGGCAACGCACAAGCTGGACTTGATCCACCGCGTACTGGACATGACGGAGCGGGATCTCTCCATCTTTGCGTCTTCGTGGGCTCCACCCGTGTGGATGACGAAGGAGAATACGACTCTCAATTGTCATCTAAAGGGCAGTCCAGGTGAGCAGTACTGGGAAGCACTGGCACTCTACTACTCCAAGTTTATCACTGCTTACAAGAACGAGGGGATCAATATCTGGGCTATGACGACTCAAAACGAACCAGCTGAACCCCTTGTTAAGCTCAACGCTTGGCAAAGTCTACGCTTTACCGCCGCAACAGAGCGTGACTTCATCAAGAAAGACCTCGGGCCACGTATGAAGGCCGATCACCCGGACCTGAAGCTCATCCTCATGGACGACAACAAGAGCAACCTGTTAAGCTGGTTGGCGGTCCTGGAAGACAGTGACGCGGCTCAGTATGTGGATGGCGTTGGCATTCACTGGTACTCGAACGTCGATTTCCCGTTAGGAATTGGCGGGAGTTTCGGTGACCTCACAACTTTCCACTCCAAGTATCCGAATGTCTTTATGTTAGGGACGGAAGCTTGCGAAGGATACATTCCTGACTGGGTTGTCACAAGCACAGGTGCTGGTGTCAAGCTGGATAATTTCAATATTGGATGGTGGAGAGCACACAACTACGCCAAGGACATCATCAATGACCTCACGAGTTTCGTGTCCGGGTGGACGGACTGGAACCTCGTGCTAGATACAACTGGCGGCCCCAATTGGGCTAAGAACTTTGTCGATGCGCCGATCATCGTGGACGAGACGAACGGCAACGAGATCTACAAACAGCCGATGTACTATATCATGGGCCACTTCTCCAAGTTTCTTACTCCGGGGTCGGTACGGCTGAAGTTCACAGCGGCTAGTGGAAGTAAGTCACGGCTCAGTGACGTGGATTGGACTGCGTTCCTGACGCCTGAAGGACAGTACGTGGCGATACTGTTTAACAAAGGCAACGGCGAAGAGACTGTGACGATCTTGGCACCCAGCGGGAAATTGGTGGAGGTGGATATCCGCCCCACGTCCATCCAGACGGTAGTATTCAACAAGTAAGCAGTCATGTAACAGTGAAGCTGTCGGAAACGGTGATGTCTTGCGTATTACTTGGTTATAGTGTAACATGGATAACAGTGCACAGGATCAGCCTGCGTCATCAAATATGACAAACAGCGAGGGTACAGGGCATGGCTTCTGCTTTGATCTCGTTCATGACTGCTCAAGATCAGTTCTTCGTCATCAAATATGAGCTGTAGTAACTCACAATGACCATCGAAATAACACTCCCATTCATTTGCGAATCTTCCAAACGTCGGAAAATCCCACGTCACTGTAACCATGCTTGCACCTTACGTGCTCTCCACCCTCGCAGCTCTCCTTATCACCACTCAACGCGCGTCGGCTACCTGCAGCAACTGGTCCACGCGCTACCAAACCAACCTCGAGGGGGTCTGCGTTTGCAATGCTACCCAATGTGACACGGTCTCCAACAACTACACCAGCCTCACGACTGGCCAAGTCGGGGTCTACACCACGTCCAAGGCTGGAGATCGCTTCACATACAAGGTGGTGAACGTCGACTCGACGGCTGTGAGTAGTCCCACGTACTCGATCGATGTGTCCACGCAGTACCAGACAATGATCGGCTTCGGTGGGTCCTTCACGGATGCGGCTACTATCAACGTGTACAAGTTGTCGTCGACGCTGCAGCAAATGGTTTTGGACCAGTACTTCTCGGAGACGGGTTTGCAGTACACGCTGGGTCGAGTCCCCATCGGCTCGACGGATTTTTCCACGAGTATCTACTCGTACAACGATGTGGTGGACGATTTCGAGATGGAGCATTTCTCCGTCGCTGTGGACAAATCTTCGCACAAGATCGACCTCATCCAACGTGCGCTCAAGGCTTCATCGCGAGATGTGAAACTTTTCGCGTCTTCTTGGGCCCCTCCTGCCTGGATGACGACGAAGAATACGACCATCAACTGCGCACTGAAGGGGAATCCAGGTGAGGAATACTGGGAGGCTCTGGCACTCTACTACTCCAAGTTCTTCGACGCGTACTCCGATGAAGGCATTGACTTCTGGGCTATGACGGTGCAGAACGAGCCATCGAGCTCAATTCTGCAGACTTCGGAGTGGCAATCTCTGCGCTTGACTGCCGATCAAGAACGCGATTTCGTGAAGTTGGACTTGGGTCCGATGATGGCGAAGAACCATCCAGACTTGAAGATCATCGCTGGCGATGACCAGAAGTCTGGAATCCTTGATCGACTATCACCATTTGAAGATGCTGACGCCTTGAAGTACATCAGTGGTCTCGGCGTACACTGGTACCGCGACCTCGACTTCTTCTTCTTCAGTTTGGGCGGCGACTTTGACAAGTTGCTTTCCTTCTACGAGGACTACCCAGATATTTTCATGTTAGCGACGGAAGCTTGTGAAGGTTACCTCCCAAGCTGGCTGGGCACTGGGTCTGGTGTTTCTCTAACTGACGCTGACAAGAGCTGGTCTCGTGCTGAGAACTACGGGCATGACATTATCGAAGATATCAACAACTACGTCGCTGGTTGGGCTGACTGGAACTTGGCTCTTGATACTTCAGGAGGACCAACCTGGGCTGATAACTATGTTGACGCGCCGATTCTCGTTGACGAAGCGAACGGCGCTGAGTTCTACAAACAGCCCATGTTCTACATCATGGGTCACTTCTCCAAGTTCATTCCAGCCGGATCGAAACGTATCGAGTTCCCCAAGACGAAAACGCTGAGCAGCTTCCACCGCACTGCGTTTGTAACTCCAGAAAACCGTGTGGTGATTCAGTTTATGAACCGCGATAGCTCGGCGGTGACGGTGAGTGTGAAGCAAACGGATTCGAAGACGTTCACATTGTCGCTACCTGGTCACTCGATGCAGACGGTGATCCTCCCACCGTCAGCTGTTACCAAGATTTTGTAATTTGTTGGCCAAAAACAGAAAACGTTTCCAACACTTTCATGGTTGTCGATGCCATTTTGGGTGATAATGCGTTTTTCAATTCCTTGAGTACTTTAGGACACTTCTCACTGACTCTTCCGAAGCCAATCAATGTAATTGGGATCAATTCGACTGATCTGTTTGAGAGTCTTACAGCCCAACATATATGTATATGAACTGTCGTTACATGTATTGAGAAACTTGAAGTGAAGTAATATCCTCGCTGATGTTAAGACCGGGTTGGTTGTGCAACCATATACTTCCTCAATGCCAAAGGTTCGAACGACATATTAGTAGGGTATCGATATACATACCCCTTTAATTGTTTTGAGAAAAAATAATAAACGTAAAACTGTCGGCGCAATGTTTATTATTTTTTTATTCTTATGACATCCAAGCGTTGCGTCTACTAACTAACGTGAAAACTTCCCTTGAATTAATGATTCGCACGGTTTGCTCTACGTCGAGCTCTAGCTCTTTCAGCACGGTGCCATTCGGCATGAGAAGTCCATGTACCGCGTTTCCTGAATTGTTGTCCGCATCCTTGCTCTGGGCAAACGAAATCAACTTCTTCTTCCGACGAAGCTTCGAATTCCTGGTCCAACACAGCGTCCAAATCTCTGCAAGAAAGGGTGAAGCCAGGAAGAACGGTACCACCATCAAGATCTCTCCACTCGTTATTGCTAACGCGTCGAACAGGATGAATTCCTCGGGCGTATCGGTTGTATTCGTACATGATTCTGTTCCTGGGATCAATGAGCCATCCCAATTGCACACCGTGAGGAAAGTACTCATTTCTCATCTTGTGATCGAGAGCATCAAGCTTGGAATGTGGACCAGTGAGAGTGTCGACTTCCACTACGAACGTCGGAGCAAAAGGTTCTCCACCACGAGTCCATCGTTGAGCTTCGGTTAGCTGTCTTGCATCATTTCGAGGCACATACGCCACATCGGGGACCCGAAGCGTTGTGCCATCCAGCACGTATTCACATGAGCAACATCTTGATAATTACTGGTCCGATCACGCTGCGTCCGAACACCACCATCCGAAATGGAACAAATCAGCCTTCGTCGCAATTGGGATGGCTCATTGATCCCAGGAACAGAATCATGTACGAATACAAGCGATACGCCCGAGGAATGCGTCCTGTTCGACGTGTTACCAATAGCGCGTGGAGAGATCTTGATCTTGATGGTGGTACCGTTCTTCCTGGCTTCACCCTTTCTTGCGAAGATTTGGACGCTGTGTTGTTGGACCAGGAATCCGGATCTTCGTCGGAAGAAAAAGTTGATTTCGTTTGCCCAGAGCAAGGATGCGGACAACAATTCAGGAAACGCGCTCGAGGGACACACCAGCGTAGTCCTTGACACGGCACAGAGTCTTCTTCGACTTTAGTCCACGCAGTCACGCAAGCACGTCTTCGTGGTCTTTCTTCTTGCCGTTTCCTGCGGACATAGTTGCCGATTGGTTGCCAATGTTGTTCTTTCTCGCACTGGGCCTTGCCCAGTGTGGTCCACGCTACGAATGAAATGAATTGACTTCAACTTGAATTGGTACTTCACTAAATGATCAAAAAATTTGATTCATCATGACAGTGACTGTGAATCACATTGTCGCTACCTGCGCACTCGATGCAGACGGTGATCCTCCTGCCGTCAACTTCCACTACGATTCTGTAATTTGTTGGCCAAAAACAGAAAGCGTTTCTTGAATGCAGCACTTTCGTCCTTACCTTACTCATTCGTAATGAGCGGTTGTTCCGCCCTGCAGCTCAGTGCTTCTTTCAAACAGTACTACAACCAACTTCGTGATCCCAACTTCCCACCAGCAACCACTCCTCTGCATGTGGCCGTCCTAAATAATGACTTCGATCGAGTGTGCCGGCTTCTATCCAAGGGCATCGTAGATATTGGGGCCACCGACCAGGTTCGACACAAAACTGTCCGATACTTCACTACATAAACAACTAAGCGCTGCTTGATGCTGGAACTGCTTCGTAGACAGGATGCAGCGCGTTGAACCATGCTGCACTTCTTGGACATTTAAAAATCTGCGAATTGCTGATTAAATCTGGTGCTAACGTCAACCTCCCAGCTCATGACGACAGTACATCTCTTCACAAAGCTGCTCAGGGTGGACACGCTGAAGTCGTCCAGCTACTTCTTCGCGAAGGGGTCGATCCGTACGCATTGAACAAGGCGAGTCGATCCCATTTGATACCATTCCCATCAAATTGTCCCGAAGTTAATGCGTACTCGTTTACACTGTAGAAGGGAGAGTCCGCTTATACGATAGCCAGCCATCGAAACCACGTACAAGCTGCAGTTCTGCTACACCCATACTCGATGGCACAAGACAAACAGCGCTTGGAATAGAGAAGGTAGTGTCATGTATTTCATGCCTTAGTGTGTCCCTGAGCTCGTATCATTTTCACTCGGGCTTGCTTTCAGTTTTTTCCGCATTCGAATCGATGACGTTGCGGTTTGAGGAATATCCTCGCCGTTATTCCACATTAAATGCCAGATTTGACTGCACGTAGCATTCTGATACTCACTTGGTTCATGTGGCCGGGGTTTATCACAAAGGAAAACCATTCCCCCTTTGAACCGTTCTGTACACGCCGGACAGTAGTAAGAAGACAGAGAGGCGCGTTTGCGATTCCCACGCAGCACAGAACACACTTTGCAGGTATGTTGACGATGACTGCGAATGGTTGCTCCGAGCGGGTTTTTAGTCTCTCGATACTCTTTCGTCTGCACGAGTTTGTGGTACGGCCGGCCAATAATGTCACCCCACACTTGGGCTCCACGACAAGATGTCGATACCGTCGTCTGACTCTCCACCACAGCCACAGATTGGGGTGCTGCTGGAGAAGGGCGAGGGGAGACAGATGGAGGCGACGACGTGGGCGATAGTTCCCGTGCTTGTACTTGAACTGACTGGGCTGCTGCTTGTGCCTGTAGCACAGTTTGCATCTGCTGCTTCAGCGTCTTCACTTCCTCTTGAAGTTCCTGAACTTGTGTGTTGAGGAGTTTAATCTGTTCCGCTTGCGCTTCTGTCGGTGGAGTCTCCAAAGTCAATGGAAACACGTACTTGGGAGCCCATTCAAAATCTGCAACACCCAACTTAATCGTCACTTCCAGTTGTAGAGTTTTGTCGTCATCTTCACGGGCTAGTGTTGGCCCTGCGTTCGCAGCGGATTCCTTTAAACTGGCCTGCAAAATGCGAAAATGTGTGAATTTATACTAAAACCTTGTTTGAAAAGAAAGCTGCAGTCTCACACACCGCTAAATAATGAAGCACTGTCTTCTGAGGCAAAACGACGCCCTCGGGAGCAAACGCAGCGACGTCGGCCACCTTGCATGTCCTGCAGACAAGAATACTGTTCGGTTAATGTGATGAATCGTAGAATTCTACGTAGAAACGACGCACCAGCGCTTCTTGGACGCGTCATTCTCCAGCCACACCTCTCCGACGTCATCTAAATGTACAACGCCGAAGCGGAAGCTCTCGCCTGGGAAGGACTTGAACGCAGCGTTGCCCTGCACATCCATTTTGGCGCGTGATTGAGAATGTAATTCTCTGGTATTTTGTATAAGTATCCAGAGGGCCTTGTTGTGTGTACTTCTTTAAGTATACGCTAAGTATCCCCATCAAAAGCGTTGAGAAAGTGATCTCCAAACGACATTAAGTATCCCCATCAAAAGCGTTGAGAAAGTGATCTCCAAACGACATTAAAGGTCAAATTTTGACCATGACCCAGCCCAGTGGCAGCGCACGTGTACTCAGCGTCATGCAGGAGTTGAGGCAACTCCGGGAAAAAGTTTGCATTTTATCAGAGAAGAACCGCGGATTGGCTAAAGCATTGGTGAGTTGACTCTTGGATGGTTTTGTCTTCTAGTGCGTAGTTTCACCATTCCGTTGCTCGCTGTGGCAGACTGGAGTCAAGAAAGAGCTTACCAAAGGTGGATATTGTTGTAACTACTACTGTTGACTTGGCTGTTGTGCTGACGGTTAATTGCAGCTCGAGCGGCTCAGACTGCCATGTTCTCGGACAAAGGTTCGCTTTCCTCGAAAGCAGCCTAGGCACCACAAAGTTTTGACAACACTGTTTGCTGATGTGTTGTAGTGACAAAGTGGATGGAGACACGGTACAAAACTACTGAAGGTAAGGCAATGATATTCGTGTATTTTTTGCTCGGTAGATAACTTTATTGTTGCGCAGTTCAACACCGCTCTATTCAATGCGACATCAAGGAACTCGACCAAAATACATGCACTACAGTGGGAACTAGCCTCGAGCCTGAGCCTGAGCCCGAGCCGTCCTATCCCCCAATTTGGAGAGCAAGAGCTATACGACTATCTCAATCGGTACGACTGGAATTGATCAGCTACGGTGAAAATCGATCTAACTTGCTGGTGGCGATAACCAGACACCGCGAGTGTCAGTGTCAGCTGGGTCGTACAACAAAGCACCGATCTTTGCGTGCACCAAAGTTATCTGCAGAGCTATAGAGGTATGCAGTGTTTCATGATTGTTGCGACTGGTAATTCGATTTCAATTCTGTCGATGCCAGGAAAACGCAAGCACAGTGGAAAGCGGCGATGAAGATATGACCAAGGCTGTGGCAGTGACAGATTCCACTACGAACAACCGCCAGAACGCATACGTCAACTCCAGCTCAGATCGAGCAGGTTCGCAGGTACGTGTTTCATTTGACGACAGACTCAATGCAACCGAACTCACTCGCGTGAAGAGGCAACTACGCCAGCGAGATACCAATATGTCGTACGCCGAGCCCAAGCTGAACACGAAACTCCGACGGGTAAGATTCCTCCAGAACAGATTCGCCAGTATAGCTAATGTTGTCAACAGGGAGACTACTACGGCTTAGGCCATCGTCCGATTCGCCGATTGCCGAAGCCTCGTGTAATTTCTGGACCTCGCGGCGCGAAGTCGGCGATCGTACCAGCACGTTTCGGTCAATGCAGCCCATTCAGAAGACGACCCACCACCAGGACAGCCAAGCGTGTCTCGTACGTGGAGCCCAAACTCAACACGAAGCTCCGGCAGGTACGTGCTTCAAGCCGCATATTCCTGGACGATCCTTGATCTAAGCCTTGATCTAAGCCGCCCAACTTGTTGCCAATTTCTTGGACAGGGAGACAAGTTTACCTTCACTACCTGAGCACCGGAGCCATTTCTCAAACAGATTCGGCCACGTACTTGTTCACCCAGAAATAAATCCCCCAACCCTTCTACATTAGCCAGCGCTGATTCGCATAAATCATCTATATTTAGCTAAAAGTCGGTCCGTTTTAGCCGCCTTTCGAGCTTCGACAAGACCGAGCAGCAACACCACAACACAACTAGAAGCCCTCGACTGACTCCGAACTCCTTCCGCTGCATCCAGAAGCAATATGGGCTGCGTCAGTTCTAAGCCGGTACGCGCAATAGCATTGACGTTGTTTATACCACCTAAGCTAATGATGAACTATTTCATACCAGGACCAGGATGTGGTGACCCAAGTGGACACCAGCGGCGATAACAACGCCACGGCGAACGGGAAAACAGCACCGGCCGCTGTAAATGCCAACAGCTTCGAGGAACAGTACACACTGGGCAAGGTCATTGGCTCAGGCACCTTCTCAGTTGTACGCATCGCCGTTCACAAGCCGACGGGCCAGCGCTACGCCATTAAGTGCATTAAGCGCGATGGTCTGGTGGCTGAGGATATCGAGGCGCTGACAACAGAAGTTGCTATTCTGAAGCAGGTGAGATCGTGGAAGCATCGACTGGTGAATTGGGGTGTTTAACCTACTACGGTGTGATTTTGTTACAGATGAACCACCCAAACATTATGATCTTGCACGATTTCTTCGTTGAGGAGAAGTTCTACTACTTGGTGACGGAATTTATGGAGGGTGGCGAGCTCTTCGACCGGATCGTGGAGAAGGTTGGTGCTGGTTTTGCTTTACGGTCGTTGCAAAGTATTTTTACTGACCAAGTTGTTTTATATTTCTAGTCGTACTACAACGAGAGGGAAGCTCGAGATCTCGTGAAGCTGCTCCTGGAGGCAATCAAGTACTGCCATGACGCCAATATTGTCCACCGCGACTTGAAACCGGAGAATCTTCTACTAACCAGCAAGGACGACGATGCATCCATCAAGCTAGCGGACTTTGGTTTCGCCAAGAGGATCGAATTCGACAGTGAGGGTCTCGTGACCGCCTGCGGTACACCCGGATACGTCGCCCCAGAGATTCTCGAGGGCAAACCGTACGGCAAGACTGTGGATATCTGGAGCATCGGTGTCATCACGTACATTCTATTGTGTGGTTACCCTCCGTTCCACGACGACAACCACAACGCGCTTTTCAAGAAGATTAAGAAGGGAAAATTCCAGTTCGACTCGCCATACTGGGACCACGTCTCAGATGATGCCAAGGATCTCATCTCGCAGATGCTCGTCGTGGATCCAGAGAAGCGGTACGTCCATGTTTGTATTGTTTGGCTTGTGTTTTCGTTGCTTCTAATCCTTGTTTTCTACTATTGTGCTCTGCAGTGCGACGGTGGACCAGCTGCTGTCACACCGCTGGGTCACGGGCACGGAGGTGGCCACAGTGCAGCTCACGAGTGCTCTGGAGGAGCTGCGTCGCTTCAACGCACGCCGCAAGTTCAAGGCCGCCGTCAGCACCGTTTCCACGACTGTGGGCTTCAGCAAGAAGTACAGCAAGTCCTACAGCCAGCCGCAATCGACTCTGGATGAAACTGCAGACGCCGACCTTGAAAACGTCCCGGAAGTCTCGCCCGATACGGTCGACGTGGTGTTGGATGGCAACAAGGCGGACTAATGGGACCCGAAGTAGACGAAAGGCTCAAGTTGAAGTGGCCGGTATTCAATTTTTATCCAATGAAATCATTTTAATTACATTTTTAGCGAGTAAAATTCCTCATCGTCTTGAAGGTCATAAAGAGACGTCAAGCTTAGGATGTTCGTGTCGGAAGGAGACCAGGCACACAGGCGCAAGATCGTTCGCAGCTTCGCGCCACACATGAGTAATGAGGCACTGATTACGCAGGAGCGCCGCTACTTTGCGCTGGGACTGGCGCGTGTGCTGATGGTGTTTGTTGTGCCATCCGTCATCGTCTTCTGCACACGCGACTGGTTCGTGGACACGATCGTGCTCCTAGTGGTGGCGTTCGTGAGTCTGGTGGAGCTGGCGCTGGCGCTGGTACGAAACAGAATTAGCTGTGTTGGTTGAGTGGGGAACGAAGCTGATGGATTCCTTATGTGCCTTCGCAGTATCGTTACTACGTGCTATGGCCCGAAGGACTGCTGATGCGCTGGGACTACTGGACGGAGGTTGCTATTTTGCTAGAAACACAGAGGTAGAAAGTGTTTTTTTATTGGTCTATGATTCTGTGGTGTGGAGTTAGATCGTCCAGGCAGAAGATCAATACCGACTCAAGATCATGGGCTACTACATCCGCAAGATCGAGAAGTTTGTAGGGCGTTTCCCACTGTCCCTGAGTGCAAACAAGATCAAACACCACTATTGCAAGCGCACGTGGCCTCTTCTAGTGCTATTTGCGCTAGCATATGCAGCGTGTCTTGTGTTTCTTGTGCAAACCAAGCGCGAGAAGGCGGTGATGTGTACGTGGGCGTTCTATTTGCTGTCAATTGGTAGCGGACTCGTCGTACTGCGTTATGCGAAGTTGCATCTCGTGGAGCTGCCCCAAGTACTTGCATTACGAGACCGCCCGGAGGTGAGTTGAGTGCTGTTGCATTCTTGTCAAATTTTTATTCTCATCAAAGCTTTGACGACTTGATAGTTTGCGGTAGATGGCCTCTCGAATGCAGCAGAATCGATTCCATTCGCCCGCGCAGTGCCATCGTACACAGGTGGCAGCGACCACTTTGTGCAGCTTGATATGCAGAAGAACGTCGCCAACATCTAGCAGGACATTATGCTCGGGAGTAAGGGTGAAAGATTACATGTGTACATTTTTTTCATGTTGAAGTGACATCAGATGGTGAATTTTAATAATCACAGTACGATTTTTGATAATGCGATTTTTGGCTTTATATTGCTGCAACATTTGCAAGTCCAGGAGCGAGGACTCCATGCTGTGCACTTCCCAGGTGTAAAGCTTCAAGTGGAACGGGAACTGTTGCCCCAGGTGGAGAGCGCAACCGAGAAGATGCAGCGCCAGCTTCCCTACGAGGCGCTGGACCCGGAATGGGAGGCGCGCGAGTTCCAGAAGTTCCGAGCTGCTGCCGGAAGTGCGCAGCACCAGGCTCCTTACGGCGCGTACCTGTTCGGGCGGTTGATGCAGTCAGATTTGCACCAGAGTTGCCGGCCAGCGCTGCCTCCAGATGTCGCGAAGCTGAATGGCTCCACTATCCAAGGCATGTGCATTCTACAGGTGAAACAAACAGGTACAATTTTTCATACTTTGTGCAATATTGACAGTTCAATGGCTGGCTGTGACTGAGCAGGTAGTGGATGTGGCTAACATTGGCGCCAACTACGAGCATCGGACGGAGTTTTCGACTGCAGGGCCGGCACGAACGCTTAAGCTTGGGCTTACGGACGGCCACCAATTGGTTTTTGGCTTTGAGTATTTATCGCTGCCCCAGTTCAGTGTGAACGTGCCGCGTGGTACCAAAGTTATCGTAGAGAACGTGCCTGTACGACATGGTTTGCTGATGCTGGGACCTGATAATTGCCAGTTATTGGAAACATCAGCAGATTTCTCCGGACGTGGCAGTGGACAAGTGCAGCAGCCAACGGAATCCAATGGATTGAGTGCTGGCGCGTACTCGGCAGCTCTGGTAACGTCACAATTTAATACGGGGCAGCAGCCTGTAATCACACCGACGCGTTCGCAACAGCCAGCCACTGTACCCTCAGCGATAAGTGCATCAACCAACAGCACTCCTCGGACACACCCTTCGAGAAATTCCAACCCGCCGGCTCCAACAATTCCAGAGCCTTCACATCGCATCAGTGCTACTAGCAATGGTGCTTCGAAACCTGCCGCAGTACCGTCAGTCTTTGTCGACATACCCTCGTCAGATGAAGATATGAACAGCGATACCACCGATCCAATGGTGGAACATCTCTTCTACAGCCCGAAGACCCCTCGATTCCCTGTTAACGTGGATACTGCAAAGACGACACAAGCTAGCAATAGGGCAATTCCCTCAAGGAAGCGTCCTCGATCATCGTCAATGGAACAGACTGCTAGAGTAGCGACATCGAGTCGACCTACAGCACAGCAAGGTTCAACACCGGCACGATCGGCTAACACTACAGCCCCAGTTTCGCTACAGAGTCAACACGGAAATGCTAGGGGCATAGTCCCTGCGGGTAACCCGGCACACCCGTTCCAGTACTTTACAGCACGCTTACCAGCTCTATCAAGTTTGAACCAGACCACAAAAGCGCATCGACTCCAGATTCGTGCGTGCATCAAGTCGGTGGTAGGCTTTCAGTTTAACACTGGTAAGTATCAACTTCGAGTTTCCGTGGAGGATTGCACAGCTACAAAGGAAGCGGACGTAGCCGAAGATTTCGTGGCTCGACTCATGGGTGTGCCGTGCTCTGAGTTCTTGCAAACGATGCAGACGAACGTGCAAGTCGCGCATGGGTGGGCTGCAAAGATGCAGTTTGCGCTCATGAACCTTGAGGGCGTCATGACTTTTGAAAAAGGGGCGGCTTCAGCTGGCTCAGCTCCACTTTTACTAGTAGATTGTCGTGACTTCCAGCTATCAGACACTCGTGAGCTGTTGCAGCGTGTGAAAACGTTACTTCATGTATCTCATGCAACATCACATTCAACATGAAGTCTATTACTCGAAGTATTTCGGTTATGCACTTAGCATTGCCTTGCGAACAAGGGAGTCAGTTGATAGCATGTCCTCACACTCCAGCTGAAATAGTCTGTCGATAGTCTCTGAAGTTCGTGGAATTCCCACCAACACATCATTCTTGGGGGTGGCCGTAGGAGGGTGCATAACGAACATGAAGGTGTCGTACTGAGCTTCCTCTGCTCGCATGTTGCGATCACTCTCCAGTAGCGTCTTGCAGCGTCGACGTCTGCGATTTATATCAGTGTGCGCCACAGCAGCACTACTCGAGTGACCAAAGTCAGCAGCCTTCGCTAGTACCTCGTACTCAGTGCGTGAGAGCTCGGCAGCCAGAGCAGCAGAACGAGGGTAAGCTAATTCGCTCAATTTGATCTTTCCGACGCAACACGGAGCTAAAACGTAAGCAGCTCGCTCAGTCAAACATTTCTGCATCACCATGTCGGTAGCCTCACCGCAAGCATGGAGAGCGATACCTACGTCAAAAGGCTTGTGGTAGTCATCAATGAATCCACAGAAAATCTCCACATTAGTCAACTTCGCTGCAGCAATACGTTCCTCGGCTAGATTGTACACGAAATAAAAGTCCAAGTCAGTTTTTCATACTGCTGCTCAATGGATCCAGGATTGCGTACCAATAGCGAGCGAAGGCTCTTTCTTGTCAAGTAGGACGAACGTGCACTGCGGAAATAGGCAAGCAAGCGGCAGTGCAACATACCCAGACCCGGCACAAAACTCGACAACGACATCGCCTGGCCTAGAATCGCATTAACCAAAATATCGTCCGGTTAGTACGTATAATAACTTCTGCGTGCGTAGCAACTCACTTTAGTATACGCTGCAAAAATACTGCAAGATTGTCTACTTGCTGCCGCTTGTTCCTCGCTCGCTCTGCTTGCAGTTTGCCATCTCGCGGATGGATCCCGTCGGGCAGGTCGGCCCACGGAATCCCCTGCTGCCCCACTGAATCCTCATCCAACTTGTGCAAGCACTTAAGCGGATTGCAGCGGTAACTTGCTTTGCTGCGACCGAAGGAGGTGCTTTCCACACGCTCCAGTAGCTCTTCGAACCAGAGTTGCGAGTTTTTCGGTGCTTGCAACCCCTTCTTGCGCAATTTGCGGAGACTCCGCTGCTTTTGAGGCGAAGCCATTAGTTCAGCTGATTCAACAGAAGCAGTAGAGGATGGCGCCGCAGTGGCGTCGCTTCCAGAGCCCCATTCGGCATCATCCCAGGTGCCCCATGTCAACGTCGACAGCACGCTGTTCATTTTGACTTTGATTGGCCAACTATCGAGTTTTAGAAAATAACTTATATCAATAGAATGAACATACTGATGTCGTTGCTGTACGGTACATGTATGACCCCCGCACATGGCGCACCTTACGGCTGCCTGCACCTGCTTCTAAGAAAATAAGCCGATCGTAAGAACTTATGATACCTATAATCTACCGCCTCCATCAGCAATGTTGCTGTGACTCAACTGCAAGGAAAGCGATTCTATATGCAAGCACTGTAGTTGATCTCAGTATTACAGCTACAGTACAGAGTACATGTAGCGTTTGCTCGCTAACGTTAGGTTTCGAACTCATCCTTAGCAAATCGTAGCTCTCCCGAGCTTGCACCTCACGTGGTCTTCACTGAAGCCGCTTCTGCGCTAGTAATCATACACGCATCACAGCGAAACGCTGTGTTACCGCTGGTTACAGTTTGTACAATTCAGGTTGCAGTGAACGAAATAACTGTCCATGGTTTCATCTCCAGGTGTCCACAATGCTTTGATGAATAAGCTTCGCGCGACGTTCGTGGCGGTCGCGTCGTGTGGACGGACGGTTTTCTTGGCGGCTGAGCTCTACCCACGCAATGCTGCAGGTGGGTTAAGGCGCCATCTATTCATTGCTCGAGATCTTGCCGACATTTAGGAGCAGCAGAGCAGTGAGGAGAGAACCAAGGCGAGTGTAGACGATCGGAGAGATGATCGGTTGGGTCGCGCCACCACGTACGCACGCTTGAACACGCCAAACAGTGATTTCCCCGTGTCGAGTGTGATTGGCGGAAAAATGTCATGAATTACCTCGGAACATGGATTTCCTTCTCAAAACGATTTATGGAGCTCTAAGATTTCTCTAACATTCTTCATTATTTTAACCTGCATAAAGTAATGGGTCAATAAGGGAGATGGGCCTGAATGAGGCCTGAAATGAGTGGTGCTAAAAGCTTGCTAAGCAAGCATGGCAAGTCCAGCTTGAAGCCATTCTCGGCCACAGAGCAGAGGACACGTCAGCAACGAACTTGAGCCTTGCAGCACGTTTCACTAGCGCCACCGTTGTGTAAGCAGTGCTATTTATTGTGCGACGTTCGAGGATGACGTCGGCCGGTGCTTTGGCAGAGCGAGTGTACTGTAGGCAAAGCGAATGTACGTCCTCTGACTTGACTTCGAGCAGGCAAATGATTGGCCCCTGAACCGTAACGCGGATATTCGATTGGCTGAAAGCGCATCTCTCGGGCCACCACTCACAGTCGCTGAGGTTTTTTCGCCTTCAAGCTCTGTTTCCCCGAGGTTTTATCCTCGGAAACGCCGCGCCATCCATAGGGCAATCTCATTCTGGAATTTGCTTGCCGGCGCCCACATTCACTCCGCCCTTTTAAGAACTTCTCAATCCCACGTCAAGATGACTCAGACCGCCACCAAGGACCGCACCTTCCTGTTCACGTCCGAGTCCGTGAACGAGGGCCACCCGGACAAGCTCTGTGACCAGATCTCTGACGCTGTGCTGGACGCCTGCGTGTCGGAGGACCCGAACTCGCGCGTGGCTTGCGAGACTTGCGCTAAGACCGGCATGGTCATGATCTTTGGTGAGATCAGCACCAAGGCCATCGTTAACTACGAGAAGGTCATCCGCGACACTATCAAGGAGATCGGCTACGACGACCCGGCCAAGGGCCTTGACTACAAGACGGTCAACGTCATTGTGGCTATCGAGCAGCAGTCGCCTGACATTGCCCAGTCTGTGGACTCGGTGACTGACGAGGACGTTGGCGCCGGTGACCAGGGTATCATGTTTGGATACGCTTCGGACGAGACCCCTGAGCTGATGCCGCTGTCGCACGTGCTGGCCACCAAGCTGGGCTCAAAGCTCACGGAGGTCCGCAAGAATGGCACGCTTGACTGGATCCGTCCGGACGGCAAGACCCAGGTGACTGTGGAGTACAAGCAGGAGGATGGACGTATGATCCCCCAGCGTGTCCACACCGTGGTCATTTCCACCCAGCACAACGACGACGTGACCAACGAGCAGATTGCTGCTGACCTGATGAAGCACGTCATCCAGACCGTTATCCCGGAGAAGTACCTGGACGACAAGACGGTGTACCACCTGAACCCGTCTGGACGTTTCGTCATTGGCGGCCCTCACGGTGATGCTGGTCTGACTGGCCGTAAGATCATTATCGACACCTACGGTGGCTGGGGTGCCCACGGTGGCGGTGCCTTCTCCGGCAAGGACACGACCAAGGTCGACCGTTCTGCTGCTTACGCTGCCCGTTGGGTCGCCAAGTCGGTAGTGGCTAAGGGCCTTGCCAAGCGTCTGCTTGTGCAGCTTTCGTACGCTATTGGTGTGCCCTACCCGTTGTCGATCCACGTCGATTCGTACGGTACGGTTAAGGAGGGTCTGTCGGATGATGAGCTTGTGGAGATTATTAAGAAGAACTTCGACCTGCGTCCGGGTATGATCCAGAAGACCCTGCAGCTGAAGCGCCCGGTGATGCAGAAGACCGCTGCATACGGCCACTTCGGCCGCGAGGACGCGGACTTCACGTGGGAAACGGTGAAGGAGCTCGAGCTGTAAGGTGCTGGTAGCCGGATGATGTGTATATTGTCTCCTGCTTATTATTTGCCCAGCACTTAGCCGCTACGAGAACTCACTCCGCCGTCAGCTTTCCATGCATGGAGAGTGGGGTGGTATCGGCACTGCAGTGTCCGGTCCCTGCACTGGTCGTATGAAAGGACTGCACTCTTGACGCCTGCTGTCAACCGTCCATTCTTTCTGCGACCTTTGTGTAGCGGATACGAGCAGTTTGCCCATGCCACTGTCTCACAGTTTCGTCTTTAGCTTAGGAAATTGTTAACGATGGAATGAAATAGGTTAGCGCTCAGTTCGATTTTGTACTTCTTGATCTCATGGTTTCCTCTTGTTGACGTAAAGCTTGGATGATTAAATTGAACGGAGAGCATGCAAATGCTGATTGCTTAGTGACTGCACCAGCACAAGCCGAAATGGTGTACAACGAAGTTTTTGATGGATTCAGTCGCTTCTGTTTCCTTCGGTTTTGACCATCGAGCTGATCAGCACCTTCACGTAGCGCAGCACAGATATCTCGCGAGTGTTTTGACAGCTTTGGCATGTGCGAAGACTTGTATCGTTCACGAGCTGCTTGGTTCAATCGGCGCTGACAAGCAAATCATATCCGGTAAGCAAAGCCAGAAAAACATAACGTCATCTGACTAAAACTTGCCTGCCGATCTTCTAGATCACGTTCCTGCCGAGCGACGAATGCAGCCACCGCATGACACGATGTTCGCTTCACAGTATTGTTCGGCATGCATACAGTCGCTCCCACGACTGCGCCTGCTTTAGGCTTGTACAATCGCTCGAAAACGTCCCCATCGGCAAGTCGCCTACTACTTTTCTGCGGACCTGGACGATTCCTTGGCTGGTTAGTTGTTGCTGCGCACGAAGTTCTGCACTTCATCTCCACCTGATAAGTCGAAGGTGAAGACCTTCGTGGCCGTGTAACCAACTGCGGACGGAACGCACATTCGGCTTCCTCTTCATCGAGCTGTTGCTGCTCTGCAAGTGTCTGGAGCACTAATTTCTTCCAACGGAGCGTGTTAGCAGCGCGGTAATTACGAAGAACTGCAGCCTGGACTTGAACCAACGGAAGCGTCTTGCTTGTAGACAGAAAATGCTCCTCCTCTTCCATTCGTTTGTCTTCTTGAAGTTGCGCTTTCACTTCGCCTAAACTCGCACAAAAGTTAGTTGTCAACTTCATTGCTCAAACATTCGGCCGACTCACGATTGGCATCGTTGCGCTTCTTCCATTGCAGTAGTCTAGCCACAGTAGCTGAGGCTTGTTTCGTAGTCACTGGCTTATGAGGCTGGAAATCTTCGTAAAGAAGTGCACATTAGCTACGAAATACTCACTTACTTCCATGACGAAGTTCCTACCTCTGAAGTGCCGTCTTTCAACCATTTCTTCAAAGCCGAAACCCCCACTACACAAGGCATATTGCTGCAAATACAGAAGCTTGTTACATTTCTCATTGCTGCCACTGCTACCGTTTCATCACCACCTCGCGATCCCAGGGGCAAACGCGTCCCGAATCTGTCCCATTTTTCCTAGATGCTGGCGATAACCGTGTCCAGCACGAAGTGCACACAGTGTGATTGCAGGGCTTCATGTGCACGAGAGCCTGGCCATTGAAGCAAAGCTGACACAAGTTGGAGTCTTCATCTCCCACCATTTCGAGCGAGCTGGTTTCACGTCTACGTTGAGGTGTCTTGCGTTTCTCGGTCACCTTTCCATCAGCTTTAGTTGGCACCACAGAAGGCAAATTCACCACACCTGTAATGCTCTGCCGGCGAGCCTTGCGTCGAGATTCTTGTGCTTCGTGTACTGAGGACCGACTCCGCTTTGTATGTGGCTCACTTGTTGAAGTTGAGCCATTGGCTTCTTGTGATTTCTTGTTGATACTTGCTTCGACAGTTGATTGAAGGTCTTCTGAGCTAGGCAACACGATACTTCGTCGCCGATCTTCAGATCGTTTTCGTGTTGCTAAAACAGCGTAATAGATAAGGTATTAGTGTCGGCAGATCATCCTAGGCTTAGTATAAATTATACCTGAAACACCACTTGCTGATTGAGTCCGCCGTTTAGTATGATCGAGATCGCCAGGTTCTCCAGCAAACCAGGAACCCCAACTGTTCCACAGTCCCACCCTAGTTTTATCCACTGCAGCTCGGAATGCTTTATCTTCAGCTCGATAAACTGATGAAGTCGTCGGTACATTTGCTGCAACAGGTGAGAAGAAATTCTTGTCGATAATACAGCTTGACCTGATATCAATTCCCAAAGTTTTCATGAAATGTGCACCAATGTCAGGTTCTGCAGATGCACGAGACTGTGTTAAAGTGGTTTTCTGCTCGTGTTGACCCGCTTTTGCCGCTCCATTTCGTACAGGAAACATACGCAGCACAGGATCGACTTCATGTGCTTTGACGTACTCCAGATATCGCTGCTCATATGTCCGCGTCGATATCCGTACACCAGTAACAGTGTCAGTGTACTCGAACAGATCGTCCTCATTTCTGGAGTGTTTCGTCTTCGTATGCATCTCTCGATGCTTGTCCGCTTTACTCCATTCCTGGTTCATTTGTTTAAGAAAATCTGTCAGCTTCTCCACTGTTTTCTTCCGGTATTCTGAGTCTTCCGAGAATTTCAGAACATCCTTCGTCATGGGTCCTAACTGGTACCCCGTTTCTGCATATACTTGCTTTGCAATCACAATCGCTTCCTCACTCATCTGATTCAGCGTCGTATATTTCCTTACAAGCTGACGGAGTTCTTCCTTTTTGACATTGGCAGTTTTCCCCTCTCGTGACTCCAAATCTGGTGTTTTTCGCTTCAATTCCGACGTAGAGTCACTATTAGTACGCCCTGTTCCATCGCCAGCTTGATTCATCGCCTTCTCCGCTCTCATCTGCTTCTGAAGTCGCTGGATGAACTCATCTCGATGTTTCGGACTTGCAAATGGTCCAGGCATGAAGGAAAACTCGAGTTTGTCACCATCTGCCAACTTTACTTCCACACCTTGTACCGTATTCTGCACTGCAGTTGGATGGACATTAACCACGCACTTAATATCTACAAAAAACGCAGACTTGTGCTCACTAGATTCCTGTCTTGTGATGTCCTGCAGCTCCTTCCTGCGCCGTTCCAGTGCGTCTGAGTCCGACTTAGTCGTCTGCAACCACACGAAACCTCCTCCTTCCATTTCTGCCACTCCCAGCTCGCCCAGGCCTCCGTCAATGACCACACCATTGAACTTAGCGGCCACGTGCTGGAACAGAACGCAGCGTTTGTCCTTCCGCCGCTGCTGGAAGCGAGAAAAAAGGCGTTCGGACATGCAATAGCGACTCAAAGCAGCTAAGTTCAATCGTTTAGTAGTCTGCATCGTCCCCGTGTCGAACAGATCCGAGAAGGACCCGAAGCCGTACGTGTCTTCGTCTTCCTCCATTATTCGCGCCAATTATAATATGCAGTGATTCTAAAAAAGCAATAATTGTCTTTAAAAAATGAATTGTCTTTAACAAAAATGAATTGTCTTTAACAAAAATGAATTGCCTAAACAACTCGAGGAAAATGCACCATGTAGCGAGACCTGGGGTCAGCAGTGTACTTGCGCACGTTCTTCTGCATCTCTTGGCGGTGGTTGTTTGACAGACGCATTAACACTTGGTACGCGGCTTCACGGTCGGCCAATAACTGTTCGTCGGGTTTTCTGCCAATTTGCGCCACCGTCCACACACCGTCCAGTGCACTCAAAAACCCTCGACAAGCCCCCACGCTTTCGTGCCATAGTGGTTCCAATAACGCGTCACCAATGAGACCAACGTAAAGCTTCTTGTCTCGTGACGACAGGATATTCGCAGCTTTATCAGCACGTGTGAGAGAACTGAAGTCGAACAAACTGACGCGGGTGAACTCTGCTCGTCTTGGAATCCCTGCGAAATCGACGATGTCCTTGACGAATTCGTGCAATGCACTGTTGTTGATGTTCTCGTCCTTTACCAGATCTGCAGGTGTTACACGGTCTTCGTTCACGACGTGAAGCTCCAGCAAATTCTGGCGCTTAGGTGTCATGACCAGGTAGTGCATTTCGCCACGGTAGTACACTACGTTCTCCAGATCCAAGCCGACCTCGCGTAACTTGTCCAGCATCGCGTGTTTTTGCTGAGTAGTCCATGAAAACTCCTTCGCTTTCGTCTCGTCCGAAGTACCAAGGTTCGGGAAGTAGCACACGATACCCAGAGACTCTTTGTTGCTGTACTCGAAGCGGTTGATACCTGCAGGTTCCGCCAGTTTATCACTTGTTCCAGAAGCACCAAGCACCGCTGTAAACTCCATGACTGGGATCGGTGGATTGGTGACGATCGAGTAGAACGGTTTTCCACCGTTCTCCTCCAGATCAGGAGGCGTGATGGTCTCGAACTCAGTCGATGTGTGCACTGTCACGCCTACCAACAGCGCGACCTTAAGTAGAATGAGCTGCATTTGCCGCGTACTGATGTGGAAGTAGCTGCTTGACTTGCAGAACTACGGGAAGAAGACTTTGGCGCCCAGAGAAGCCAAGTCCTGCACCACCCACGGCCACAGACGCAGCATGTTTTCGCGGCTGAATTGCTCTCGTTTCTCCAACACGATCACTTGTCCGCCAAGCAATGCCACCTCGACAGCGGCACGAAGACCAACTGGACCTGCACCAACGATACAAACGCGCTTCCTGGTGGCTGGTTTACGCTTGTAGACGTCCAGGTTAAAGCGCGAATCCAGCAATTTGAAGAGCTGCTTGTGTCGAAAGCTCAACTTGCTGTACACGGCCGCCTTGATGTGGTAGTACACGTGCCACGGCTCGTCCACTTGGATTCCATTGAGACCACAGTCGCTGACCAAATTCGTGAAGGCTGCCAACGTATCACCCAAGTCCTGTGCGGCGTCGAATGCCTTGAATGAATTCAGCACTGTCGGAACAACTCGGGCTTGTAAGGTCTCTACAACTGTTGGAGCAGCGGGAGGAATTGACTAGTACTCCGATGGAGCTTCAACGAACGGCTGCGCTGGGTCTCGAAAGTCTTTTTCTTGGTCGATGGCATCGTTTTCGCTTTTGGTCCATTGTGAACTCGACAGCCGTCGAAATCCCCGCTTCTGGTCGTGCTTTTTGTCCATATCTTCGCATGCGATCATGTTAATCGAAGCCAAATGGGACGAAATCTTCGCCATGGAGGCTTCCGACAGCTCCGTCCTTTGAACAGTTCGAGTGACCTGGTCCAACGTCGCTAGAAGAACCAATCGGACGGATGATTTCCCAGCTACAAAAGGCTCTTGCTTAGGTCTTCCGTGGAGCGGAGAAGGTGATTGATGACGTCGTGGCTTGAAGATCTCGCCCCCTTCATCGTCAGACGCTTGGCCACGGTTTAGGAACTTGGAGATCTTGGTCCCCATTCTGTCCATGTGTCGTGCGAAAGCCTGCTGTGGTAGCTCTTTCACTTCTTTCACCTCTTTCACATCGGACGCAGATACAGAGCTTGAGGTGATGCCCGAGGAAGAAACTTGCGATTGAATAAGCGACGCGTCTACGACTGGAGCAGTGTCCACATCGGATGAGACGCTGCGGTTGTACGTGAAGTTGTCGCCCGATTTCGCCAATGCGTCCAGGAGTCTCACCGTGTTGACGTTGTCTTCGTCCAGCTCCGAATCCACCGACTTGCTTGTGCTGTCGATACTCAAAGCTTTCTGTTCTTCCTCGAGAAGGAGCTGCCTCACCTTTTGCCACGCCAATTCCTTCTCGACTCGAGCTTTCTGCTTCCGTTCAGCCTCCTCCGCCACGATCTGCCCCAATTGAATGGAATCAATCTCTTGAGGGTTCACAACAGCCGCACGTCCGCTCCCAGCGTGAATGGGATCGACTGGTGTCGAAACGATCGTGTATCATCACTGTAGAAGTTCCCGTCTTCACCGTCCGTACTGCCATCTCCGTCCTCTCGATACACATCGTCCCCAGCATCGATCGCCAAGTAGTCGAGCAGTTTACGACGACGTCCGACGTCACTGAGGCGGTCCAGCGCATCAAGTCCGTTGGCGTTGATAGAACCTTCTCCAGTATTCACTCCGGCATTGATCGACCTGTCATGGATGGGAGGTTTCCGTTCCAACTTGCGTTGACCCCGTTTGTCTTGATCTAGAGTCGCCATTTCTCTCAATAACCACAACGACAAACCACCGTAGAATCTGAACTGAGGGCTGCTCCTCTTTTTGCATTGGGTAGACGCAACCTCGACCAGAGCAACACATGGCACGTCTTAGCAAGTCATCGTACCTAGGTAGGATACTTGGCCAGAAACACAACAACATCGGCCGGGATAAGACTTGATGGTGATGGAAATGCCTTCCAGTCGCTCTTATCATAGCTCAGTGAACACTTCAACAACGCATGAAAGGCGGCTACCTTTGAAGGACGTGCAGGGGGTTTATATTCGACATGAATAACAATTTCTTAACACAACTGCGGGAATTTCACCGTGTAGCGTGACTTGGGATCGACCGTGTACTTGCGTACGTTCTTCTGCAAGTCATCGCGCCGGAAGCCCGATACATGCTGGATGACACGGTAGGCCATTTCACGGTCGGCTAGTAGTTGCTCATCCGCCTTCTTGCCGATCTGAGCCACCATCCACACGCCATCAAGCGCACCAAGGAATCCACGGCAGGTTCCGACGCCCTCGGGCCAGAACGGTTCGATCAGCGAATCCCCGATGAGACCAACGTAGAGCTTCTTGCCTTGAGAAGTAAGGATACTCGCGGCCTTGTCAGCACGAGTGCGCGAGCTGAAGTCGAACATGCGGATGCGCGAAAACTCGGCCTTCTTCGGGATACCTAGGAACGACACGACACGCTTGACATATTCGTGCAGCGTGCTCTTGTTGATGTTGTCGTCCTGCACTAGGTCCTGAGGCTCTGGGTAATTCGCCTTGAGAACCTTCTGCTCCAATAAGTTCTGTCGCTTTGGAGTCATAACGAGGTAGTGCATCTCCCCACGGTAATAAACAATATTCTCCAGGTCGACGCCAATCTCGCGCATCTTGGCAAACATTTGCTGCTTGAACTGGATGGTCCACGAGAACTCCGTCACCTTCTTCTCCTCCGTCGTGCCGAGGTTCGGGAAGTAGCACACAATTCCAAGCGCCTCCTTGCGGCTGAACACGAACCGGTTGATGCCTGCAGGTTCAGCCAGCCTATCGTTGGTTCCTGAAGCTCCAAGTACAGCGGTGAACTCCATCCACGGAATCTGCGGCTGAGTCGCTACAGTGTAGAACGGCTTGTTGTCACTCTCCTCAGAGTTCGGGGAGATCACCGACTCGAAAGCTGTCGACGAATAAACCGTCACGCCAACAAGCAGAGCTACCTTCAATAGGATAAGCTGCAGCTGGCGCGTACCGACGTGGAAATACGCAGTCGAGTGACAGAACGAAGGGAAAAACACCTTCGCTCCTAGCGCCGTCAGATCCTGCACCACCCACGGCCACAGATGCAATATGTTCTCGCGACTGAAGTGCTTGCGCTTCTCCAATACAACCACTTGACCACCGAGCAGAGCAGTCTCCACAGCCGCACGGAGGCCGATGGGGCCAGCGCCGATGATACATACACGCTTCTTAGCAGCAGGCTTGCGCTTGTACACGTCCATGTTGAAACGTGCATCCAGCAGCTTGAAGAGCTGCTTGTGGCGGAACCCCAGCTTGCTGTACACGGCAGCCTTGATGTGGTTGTACACGCGCCATGGTTCGTCCACCTTGACACCACTGAGGCCACACTCGGTTAAGAGCTTGTTGAAGCTCGACAGCGTTTCAATCAAGTTCTGAGCAGCATCAAACGACTTGAACGCGTTCAGGACGCCCGGTCCGGCCTTCACCTTGGCATTATCAACAGTGGCGGAGGCTGACGGAACCGCAACCGGAGCAGGTTCACGCGGAATCTCAGCGACCGGCTTCGGAGGAGGCATCGGGGCTCTGCGCGGCTTCTCCTGCTCGTGTTGTTCATGCTCGCTCTTCACCCAGTGGGCACCAGACAGCCGACGGACGACACGGTTGGGCTGGCCGCGATGCTTCTGAATGTCGTCACGAACGATTTGGTTGATGGACGTCAACAGAGTCGAAATACGAGCGATCGACACCTCCGACAGCTCGTTCTTCTGGCACGTGTGCGCGATTTGATCCAACGTAGCAAGCAGCGGCGTCATGCGCGCAGAGGTCGCACTGTAGACGGCCGGTGCAGCAGGCGGCTCTGGCACCTTGGAAGCATGAAAAGCAGCCTCTAGACTCATCTTTTCGTTGGATTTGGAATGGAACGGAGACGGAGGCAACAGTCTGCGCGAACGGGGCGTGTTGTTGTCTTCCGATCCATTCGATGAACCGCCCCGGTGCAGGAACTGCGCAAAGCGATTGCCCATACCCGTCAACCCGTTCGGTGTTGGTGGCGTTACCATATCATCATTGCCCTGTGTGAACGGCGTGGTGGTGTCTGCCTCGAGCGAGGATGCGATGGATCTAGGAGATGACACCTCGCTCGGTGGACCCGAGTCGTCCATTTCAGACGGCACGCTTCCTCCGTTGCGACTACGGTGACCGTCATCTGCTACACGGTCCAAGTAGTCAAGCAGATTGACTTTGCCGTAGTCGTCCACTACGGTCTCTCGACGCACAGTGGACTCGTCGACAGACTTGATTGTAGCTTCATTGCCAGATCCTTTACGCTTGGCATGCTCCTTCTCTTCTTCAAGCAGGAATTGGCGTACCTTTTGGCGCGCGATCTCCTTGTCGGCGCGTGCCTTCTGCTTACGTTCAGCCTCTTCAGCCACCATTTGACTAAGCTGTGAGGAGTCCACATCGTCGGGGTTGAACAGCATCATACGGGACTTCTGTGGCACTACTTTGGTCACAAACTTGTTACGAGGCTCATTGGAAGACGGAGCTGAGTGCGAGGATGAGAAGGACTCCGTGCCGTTGCTGTTGGGACGCTTGCCCTTCTTCTCGTGCGCTAGGAACGCTAGCAACCGACTGTTGGCACGTGCCGAGCGGCTGCTGAGCGTGTGCAAGTCCTCGGCGTGCTCGAACTTCGGCTCATCGTCACTATCACACACAAGTTCGTCCAAACCATCCTCATCTTCTCCACCTTCTCGTTCTTCTTCCTTGTAGACACCGTTCAGGTATCGTTCTCCCACATCATTGGCCAAGAAGTCCATCAGTTTTCGACGCCGGTGGGTCGACTGCTTCGATCCGTCGCCATTCTCGGTCGGGTACGTTTTCGTCAGGAATTCACTGAGTTTCGTAGCTTTCGCATCGGCTGCAGCAGCCGCGGCGTCCGCTTCCGATGGCGGTGCGTCGCGTTGTACAGCTACCGATTCCTTGACGATCTCGGCGTACGCCACGTCACTGAGACGGTCGATGGCTTCGAGGCCGCTGGCGTCAATTAAACCTTCACCGATCCACGTCTCGCGGCGACTCATAGTGCTTCGGCGCACGTCTGCGTAGTCATTTGGCTCTGTTTCGGGTTGATCACCGTCTTCGCGCACTGTTGGCACCGACTGAACACTGCGTTTACTGGCAACGGACGAACGTGGCGACAGGAAGACGTCGCCACCGCCGTCCGACGATGAAGACGAGTGCGTATCGAAGTCCGCCATGAGGTTAACGGACAGCTTCGACGTTCACTTTGCGCCGCAGAATTATCACTGACTGCGGGGATCCAGTCCAGCATGTTGCGTGGCTGTGTGGTCGACGTGGGGTTCAAATTGAAAAGCTTTGGTGGCTCGATGGGAATGGAGACGACTCGTCTATGTGCTGCGCGTGAGCTTTGTGTCGTTTCGAGTCATCGTGGTGTAACATACACAAATGCTCTAAAACCGTATAGGTACATCTACATTTGCACTGATTCGTCATTAATTCCTTGCATGTTGGGACGGCAGTAGCCTTTGCAAGTTGCCCGAGTCTGACATGTACATCTCGCCACACACGCTCTATCGTTTGCAACATTTCAGCTCACGTTGAAGAAGCTTATCTGGGGTGCACAAGAGCCGACGATGAACGGATAAACTTCCCAGCCAACCACTTGATTCTGTTTGCGCTCATAGGCCAAACAAACGTGTCCCTCTATGTAGGAACGTCCTCCTCTCGTCCGCATACAATGCGTTTCAGTGGAACCTCGCTATAAGAGACCTTGTCCCTCGTCACATGGACACGAGCCGCAGACGGTTGCACCGATACCACATGCCTCTCGCTTGAGCGAACTCAGGTTTGTATGGTGCGCTGTATGCCACGGCGGCGACACCCATTAATGCCAGACGCGTTGTCACATTAGGTGCCGTCGATCGCAGCAAGGCTAGTACACCCGCCGGACTTGTTTAGCAGAATGCCTGACGTTGATGGCGTGTCTGCCAGACACTGTCTAGAGGACCTAGTGTCAGGTATGGTGAGTGGTCGACAACGTGAGTAACTTGCCGGTGCTGCGAGCTTCTTGGCGCTTGCTCGATCCAAGCACCATAGCGAATGGCAATTTATGAAAGGTTACCGCAGAGCATCAAGACCGGTAACAGTACACGTTGCTATTGCTGGCACTCGGATCGAATCGATCAATCATGGATAGTACTACTAAGCAATTGACTTCCGACGTTGGTCGTTCCGCCGCTGTGGGCTATCCTGCTTGGTCGACGCAATAATAGACGACATTTGAAACACGTCACCTTGATCAATTAATTGGTTTGCAATATTCAAATCCAATTAATTGTAGTGTCAACCACACAAATATACAGACCAATAGCTCAAGCACGGGACGAGGCTCGCACACCTGCCGTCATGCCGCCCCCGTCGCTCGAGAGGAAAGAGCAGCCGCTCTCTTGGCAGCAGAAGGACAAGCTCAAAGGCCCCTTCAAGCCCGAGGATCGACCACGCAGACGTAGCTCTTTCCAGCTGCCCCCAGTGCCTTTCACTCCTGAACCAAAGCAGATTTCGTACACTGAGCAGTTCAGACGCAGACGCAGCCAACAGGAACAGATGGACCAGAGCCCCAAAACTAACGGAAAGCGGCGGATGGAGCGTAGACGAAGGAACGAAGATGTAGGAGAGCAACAAGAGACAGAGGAGGAGAACGGCTACCATCATTCTCTTGCTGCCATGGACACGACAGTTGAGAAAAAGCCTTCAAGAACAACTCAAGACGTTGTGGCTGCTATGTCTGGGAAAGGGAGTGATTGTCCGATTGACCAAGATCAGAGGAAAACGACTAAAGCTATGACGAAGAAACGGAGAGCTCCGTGCGGTAGATCTACTGTTGCGCTGGCTGTAGCTGGAGTTGCCACTGTTATTGTGGCTGGTGGCTTTGCCGTTTGCTACCTGTACCCGACGTCTCCTGCTGCGACTTCAATCCGGATTGTGATTAGGAAAATGGAACAGAATCTCGTTTTGTTGCTCAACGAAGCCATACCGCTTGCGATGACATTGAAAGAAGTAGTGCGGGAGAAGGGCATGATACTGCTAAGGAGCAGGAGGCTTATGAATTTGGCTCGTGCAGCTGATGCATTAGTGGAGGAGGAGTTACGAGGATTTTTGGAATTGGCCAGGTGGACTCCGGTGAGCTTCGAATTGGTGGAGGACGCTCCAGAGCATTTAAGATCAGCAGTTTGGGCTACGGTTGAGGTACTAAAACTCTTCTCGGAGGGCATACAGGTACATTTGCAGACTCTTTTCAAGTTCATTGAGCAGCAAATGGGCGAGGACTCTGAGCTGTTGGATCGAGTACGGGCACTTATATCTTCTCTAACGGAGGTGCTACACCATTGCGAAGAATGGACGACGTCACAACTGACAAAATTTGGCGTGATTGATGGACGTCGATCGAGTGATCAGTTCCTTTCACTACTAGAAGGGAATAGAGCGGTTATCCAGAGTATTGGAGAAGGCATCAGTACGCAGGAGTCCCAGACACTACAAGAAGTCCAGCTCCTTGAGAAGAACCGAGACACAGTTGCTTCAGCTACGGACGAGATCTTGTTGAAAACCCGAGATTTCGCACTGGAAAGCATTGCCAGCGTGAAGATGGCTGCTCTTGATGCTATTGAGTTGCGCGGGCAGCAGAGGTATGAGCGGATTAGGCGAGAATTTGACCAGGCTCTTGAAGAAAGCAAGCAAATAATACGACAACTTGAACTCGAGGGCTGGGATGAGTCTGAAGTGGAACACCAAGCGCGTATGATTGTGATGAAACAGTTCCTGATGACGGAAGGAGCTGTTGATAAAGAGGTAGTGGACATGGTGGCTGAAGAACAGGAATCTTTTCAAGCTGAATCATATGACAAGTGTTCTGCAGATCACGACAAGGAAGAGCAAGAAAATATCGTATCCCCTGCTGCGCCAATAGAGCAAGGTGCAACGGAAGTTTTAAATCTTGGCGTCGAGGAAGATGTTCAAGCATCCATTGAAGTAGCTATGCAAGACCAAGTGACTATTGAAACACTGGTGGTCGAGTCCACTCGATTCGATGATTCGTTGGAGAATGAGGAATTAGTCCAAGGACATGCATCTCGTTCTTTGGACGATGATACCTGTGAGGATGAAGATCAAGGTGTTCAGGAAACCCTGGTAACAGTGAAGGATATGGAGACTGGTGAAGAGGAAGGTTCAGTTGTCGCAGAAGTCTTAATGGATACTACTAGTATGAACGATGCTGTGGTAGAACACACTGTGTCAACGTTCGAGTCGCATAACTTGTCTGGAGGAGATGTGCTGACTCAAGATGGGACGCGGCTCCATGTCCTCATTCCAGGCGAAGAAACCGACGTGGAACTTGATGTGGAGGTTGAAAAGGTTGCCTATGAAAGCACGGAACAACTCGGAGTCGAGCGAGTTACCTCTGACGTGAGAACTCGCGTTGCCATTCAACCAGTTTCGGTGGAGACAGAAATCGTGGAGGAGGAGCAGAGTGGCGAGTTGTTGCCTCAAGCTGAAAATGTTCTAGTGCACGAAGAAGTTTTGGTTGCTAGTGATGTTGACGTAGAGGTACAAAGCGAGAAGGTGGACACTGAAGTCATATTTAACGTGGAAAAGGATGCCAGTGAGGTGGATACTGTATTTACAGCACGTGAAGACGTGGGGAAAACAGATGCAGAGAGTTTGAGTCATGATACCACCGTTAAGCAAGAAGTGCCAGATCGTGAAGCAAGCCCACTTGAAGAAATTGCTCGAGAGCTTCATGCAGTCAGTGAACAACAGGCAAAGGAACTCCAGGAGTTGGAACAATTAGAGCAGGCTCTATTGGAGAAGGAAGGCGAACTTGTCGAAGAAGAACTGCGAGCTATTGCGGAGGAGGAAGAACTCTGGTCGCGAACTGACCAAGCCCTTCCAGCAGATAGAGTTACCAATGAAAATCCAGGACTAACTGAAGCTGTGGAGGTGGCTGCCGAGTTGAAAAGTGATAGCTGGCAGTCAAGTTTTGATATTCCAAAATCAGCGCTGCCCGGATCCGTTTTGACGCAGATTGGAATGTTCTCAGTCACGTTCATTGGTCTGGCAGTGCTGACAGCGTATTTATTGAATCGTTACCGAAAGCGTGCCCAAGCTCCACGCCGGCGTAAGCGGTGGCGGAAACTTGCTGAAATCGATGCTGAAGTGGTGGTTCTGCTGCCAGAAGCGAGCTCGGACGAAGAAGACGACAAGGAACAGGCTAGTATGGATGTTCTCGAGCTGATTTCAAGTATTAGTGTGAAGACGACAACAGTGTTGACTTCCGATGATGAGAAGGCTGATGATGAAGAGAAACCCTCTGATATTACCGGAGCACAAGTGAAACCAGACCAGGAGGAGGAAAACACCACACCTGTTTCGGAGTCTGTGTCGTCTCAAACTACTGCCATCGAACTTTTTCAGACTACCGTGGAGAATACTACCACGCCACGTTCGGACGCATCAGCTGACAGTATTGATACAATTCACGCGTCTGTATCGACTCCACCGGCATCGAGGCTACAGACACCTGACACATCCCAGCGCACTAGTCGACGCCGTCACCAAATTCGCACGTAGGAAGCTGTACAAGCAGCAGATATTAAACGTACAAAAGAAGAATCATGCGTCTGACAGGAAACCCATCGGTTAAACACTATTAAGGCAAAAGCAAGCACGATACGGCTTCATATTCCCTTCCCATCTACATATACAAACAACCGGCACGCGTCTAGTGGATGAAGGCTGACGCTGGTTCATCACGCACTGCTAGTAGCATCGAGATCCCTGTAGTCACTATGACGCAGCTGCCGCGGCGACTCCGTTTCTTCAGGACGTTTGACCACCAATTTGTACCCGGGGCGGATCTCGCCACGGTATCCTTTCGGGAAGTAGGCGCGGTTGTACTCGCGCATTTCGTCGTACGTCATGCCGTAGCGCTTCGCCAGCTCCTCGGGCGTATCACCGACCTCCACGACGTGAATCTGCTTGGTGAGTTTCACCTCTGCAATGTTCCGTCGACTGGCTGCTTGTTGTGCCGCCAAAAGGTCCGGAACGATGACGCGCTCGCCCGCTACAAGCTCAGCACGTTGACCGACGGGATAGCGACCGCGATTGATCTGTAAAAAGTGAGAGTACGGGATAGTGTACGCCTTGCAGATAGACTCGAAAGTGTCAGTAGTGGATACCAAGTGCGTTTTGTACCGGGCGAAGGCGGACGACGTGCCCGTGTACGTCGCCTCTTGCTCGCCAATGTCGTTAAGCGCTGATGCCTTGGCGTCTGCGTCTCCACTTGTCGGAGGATCGTCCTTCTCCATCTCACCAGTGTTCATAAGTCGCACGTGAAGCAATTGACCAGGACACAGTAGACTGCGTTCACCTGTGGGGAAGTAGCGACGATTGTCCTGGCGCAGAATCTCCTCCGTTGTGTTATACAGCGCCGCGATGCCGCGCAGCGTCTCGCCTGCATGCACTAGATGCATCTGGCCCCATCCATTGTCAATGCACTCGGGTGGCGGCGGAAGCGATACAGCGCGAGCCTCCTCAACAATAAGTTGTTGACCAGGATACAGCTTGACATGGCGCTTTTTGCGGCCCAACAACGGGTTGAGCGCCAGCAACGCCGCCTCTGTCGTCTGCGTCTTAAGCGCGACACTGGCCAGCGTATCGCCCTCCCGTACGTGATAGCGGAAAGGCGACGGTGTGGGCGGCGGCGGCGCCAGATCGTCGCGAGAGTTGCTGGTGCTGGTGCTTGAGCTCACTGTGCCATACATGGCGATCCTTTTGATTGGCGAAATGTAAGTCTTTGTTGCCAAAATTGTACTTAAATGTTTGAAGCGAAGATTATCAGATCGATAGAAAAATCAAGATACGTTGAGGCAAATCATTGCAAACTTTGAATAACAGCAAATACGATGCAATTCAGGTGGAGCAGCACGGGTCAATACTACCGCTCAGCTCGTCTGCGTCGGTATCTTTGAAGACAGCAAAGCCCAAGCCAATACCGAGGATCACAGCCACGAACATGAGCGTCTCGTACGTCATAATGATCAGCATAATCCAGTAGCCGAGAGACAAATGCACCATGTACATGACGGCCAGTGCCAACTTGCACCAGAGTGGCAAACGACGCACGATACTGAACTTGGGGGAGTCAGGAACGCGACCAGGTTTGTGTATCGAGGCCTCGTGGCCCATGCTAAGGCCGTCACTAGCACTGCTTACATGAGGGGTAGCCAGAGACACATAATCTGCCTGGCTGGACACAACACCGTGGACTCGGTATAGTCGTGCCATCACAAACTCACGCAGCTCACCAAAGCCCTCGAGCGACATGGCCAGCAGTACGACGCCTAGAAAGCCAAAAGCGTACTTGACAGATGACGAGAGCACCCAAGGCTGGAAAAGCAGCATCAGACACGAGGCGTCGCCGCCCATTGCCAGTTGGAAGCCGTTGAACATGACAGAACCTGCGCCGTAGCAGAAATCGTCGGTCGAGCCCTGCGCAGCCACGTACTTGGTGGGGTTGTCAAATACAAGTTGTGCGTGTTCCTCTGAGCATGTGTAGATCTTCTGTGCACCCTTGGAGATCCACGGCACAGCATGCGTGAGCTGGTCATAGCCTTTGCCACACACAGGACATTTGATATCGGTCGCGTCCTTATAGATTTCGTCTGTGGAGAGGTCAGCCTTCTCGGGCGAGCCCAGGTTCGCGGCCTACAGTGACAAGGGACAACGTTAGAAGGTGACAGTCAGGCACAGACAAAGTTATAGACGTACCGGGTCGATCTGCAGAGAGTCGATGTGACCGGCCATCTCACAGGCGTAGATGTACTGGTCGCCCAGGATGGTGGCGTTGATATTGGCCTTGACGTCCATGTTACACAGCGGACACGTGGTCTTACGCAGGTTCTGGTCGGCGTCCGCATGCAGCACCATGAGCAGCAGCAGCGCCGCCAGCACTAACGACCGAGCTCTCGCCATACCGAGAGAGTGTAAAAATGAGGTGTGACAAAGCCGGAGATTTACCGGCAAAAACTATCTCGCCAGATGTCGACCAGGTCGCACCCAAAGGAAAAGGATCAAGTGCCGCAATGTCGATGGAAGCTCGGAAGAGTTGGTGGTGGCGTTCCAAGGCGGAGATGCAAATGAATACGATTACGAGTGGAGCCTTGGGTAGGTCAGCTGCGCCGATGCAACACGGAATGCGCGCCTATTCAATAATTGTTGAATGGTCATGAAGGTAAATGTGCTTGCATCTCTCGACCAACCGTCCAAGCCGCTTGATGAGTCTTTCTCCACCATTATTAACAGTAATTATCACCTTCGCATGCAGGTACAAACGCCCTGGTATCCGATTCCTCACCTTCTACAATAGCCATTTTGTGTAACGAGTACTGTACATCGGTAATACCGACTGTACTGGTACAAATATGTTGGAATTTGTATTGCCCGTCTCTCGCATACTTACGGGACAGATGGGCAGGTGAAAACTTTAGGCTCAGTCTTCATTCTGCCTGCAGCTCAAGATGTCCCGTTGTCTGCTCTTGGCTGCCGCCGCCACTGCGCTACTGGCGTCGGTGTCTGCGCACAGCCACCACAACCACCACGAGCTGCACCAGCTGCATGACATGCACGCGATGCAGGCGCACCGGGACCTGGCGTCTTCGGGCGTGAGCTCCACGGACTACACGTGCCCCGTGTGCGGAATGTCCACGCTGGACAGCGGCTACGACAACGAGAACTACGTGGTTATGACGCACGGCCAGAAAATCTACTCGTGCGGTATGGCGGCGCGCGCCTTCTCGTCCTACGACTTTGATGTGACGGACACGTCCTACCTGGCTGCCAACATGGCGGAGTTCATCGTCAACCAGACGGACGCTGAAGCTTACGCGGAGTGCAAGAACACTTGTACCGAGTGCTCAAACGGTATTAGTGACCCCGTGTCGGGTGACGCCGTCACTACCGACAATTACGTCTATGTATGTCTGGTCAATGGCCAGAAGATTTACTTCGCGTCACAGGACAACAAGAACACGTACCTGGGTAGTGTCAATTCCGAGCCACGGTATCTGGTCGACAGCGTCATTTGCTCGGGGACTACGTGCTCTGATGCTACTAACATCACAACTCTCAGTCCAGTTGCACAGAGCTTTGTAGCCGACTATTCTTCTGCGAGCGCCAGTGGAACAACCGCTGCATCGACCGCGTCCAGCAGTACTGCCACTGAGTCAGACTCATCTTCAACCAGCTCAGACTTCTGTTCGGGCCAGGGATCAGTCATGTTCAATGGCTTCCAGACGTCCATCCACGGGTCGTGTGTGATGCTGCTCTTCCAGCCATGGGTGCTCAACAGTGGTGTCAAGTACGCATTCGGCTTCATCGGATGCTTCCTGATCGCGCTGTTCAACGAGTCGCTGGTCAAGGGACGTGAGGCTGTACGTCAGCGGCTGCTAGCTGCGCGCAAGCTCCGTCCTCACGATAAGTTCCACAAGATGCAGTGCAAGGCGACACTCGCAGTTCTGTACATGATCCAGATGACGATCGCCTACTTTGCTATGCTCGTAGTCATGACCTACGAGACAGGTCTGTTTGTGGCCCTCATTGCCGGCTTTGGTGCCGGTTTCCTGTTGTTTAAGAACCTGGACCAGGACATCACGGAGGAGCGTGGGTCGTGGCGCTACACGGATCCGTCCACCGTGCGGATCCAGGTGGAAGGTATGTCGTGCATGAAGAACTGCGGTACAACGGTGGAGAACGCTTTGAAGAACGCGCCTGGTGTGACCGACGCAGTTGTTGAATTCGACGAACGCGCTGCCTACGTCTCCGGCTCTGCACAGTACAGCGACCTGGTGGCGGCCATCGAGGCTGTTGGCTTCACTGCCGACGTGAACAACCAGGCCAGACGCAGCAGCAACGCCTCTCCTCGCGCGTAAGAACTCTATGCATAAGCCACGCTGTTCTTAAGAAAACAGCGTAATTCCTCTCGTATATGATTTAATGATTTTCTGGCTTCTGCATGACTGTAGTGAATGCCGCAAGGACATTTGAGTGATACATTCGACAATTTCGGAGGAGGTAAGAAGCAAAAAAAGTAGTCTGGATGGTGATAATTTACGTCAAGTGCTGCTGGGCGGTTGAAGTCAAGCGGGAAGAAGCTCTTCCCTGCACACTTACACATTTTTGATATCGTACGAATTGAAGATCCTCTTGCAAGAGAGTGCAACCTCGACATGTTTCAGTGATTGTTGACAGACCTGTGCAAGTTGAACTGCAACAGCTTGATCCTTTGCATCAGACAACGCCACTTTCACTGCTTCGTGAACGGCTCTTGGAAAGTCTCGAGTAGCTGCCGCACCTTCTTAGCCCCAACACCAGGGCACAGCGACAACTCCTCCATTGACGCATTCATAAGTCCCTTCACTGTTCCAAAAGTCGAAAGCAACGTCACGACGTCTGTCTTGTTGACAGATCGGATGGACGTGAGGACATCGTTGGCTTTCGGCAGAAACTCGGACTCCACCTTCTCCTTGATAATCGTCGCCGACTTGTTCTCGTATGCCTTGAATGTCTCAAGATACCGTGCAGCTTCTAACCAACTCCACGCCAATACCAATGTGAAATCACTTAAGAGAGCAACACGGTTGATCTCCCGTAACGCAACCTCGTTGTCGTCTACATCCACAAAACACAATACGAGCTTGACCTTGTACCGCGTGGGATCATCTTTCTTCACACTCTGGACACGTTCGTCCAAATAACTATTGTGCAGTAGATGATACCGCACACTGAGGAACAGTACGCAACAAGAAGCTTCTCCCATGACATAGTCCGGGATCAATCCGTCTCGGAATTCGAGGCCAACATTGCGCACAGACTTAAGCATCGGGTTACCTTTCTGCCGCCGGTTCACGTAGATTATGGCGGCTGCATCTCTTGTCACCGGTTTGTCTTCTTGAGGAGGTGGTGGAGCCACATACGACGACGTATTCCTAAGCTGAGCAAAAGCCTCACTGAACGTCAGAGATCCATCTTGTTGGGCCAAGTATCGCGGTGTAACATCGCTATTTTCGCCTGAATTGGCCACTGGAGGCAGCGTCCGCGAGTCTAATAAACTAGGCACACTGGAATCGGATACAGCAGGCACTGGAGCTGAAGATGGTGCTGTTTCAGCGTCAATAGCGCGGTCGTCACTAGCACCAGTGAGTACGTCCTCCATTCTATTGCAACGGTTTTATGGATCGATGTGGATTGGAAGAAATAACAAAACCATTTGATTGGACAAAATGATTTTTATGATGACAAGTGCCCCTGTCTCATCGAGCTAATCGACGACACGTCAATCAACAAGATGCCAGCAATTGCAGAGCGTCCAAGCGGATCTACGCTAAGTGCGTCATATTCTCGGCTTTCGGAGCTACATGGAGACACTCAATTGGCTCCAGAACGACCTCCGTTCTCATGGGGTAAATTCTGGTCTTTTGTGGGTCCTGGCTGGCTCATGAGCATGGCGTACCTGGATCCGGGCAACCTCGAGGCGGATCTGCAGAGTGGAGCATACTCGCGTTACGAATTGCTCTACGTCACGTTCTGGAGCACAGTACTTGGTGGTCTGTATCAAGTTCTGGCCGCAAGATTGGGGTCGTGGACTGGACGTCACCTGGCTGAGCTATGCCGAGCCGAGTACCCCCGCCTCGTGACTTATGCGGTGTGGATCATGATGGAACTCATGATCATCGGTTGTGACATCCAAGAGGTATTAGGCACTGCTATCGCACTGCAGATTCTGTTCGGCCTTCCGCTCTGGATCGGCTGCTTGATCACTGCTCTGGACACCTTCACCTTCCTGGCCATTGACCGGCGCGGCGACAACAAAAGCAATCGTATGCTGGAAACCTTCTTCATGGGACTCATCGGCATCATGTGCGCGTGCTTCTTTGTTGACTTCACAGTCAGCAAACCCAGCGGCATTGAGATCACAAAGGGTATCGCCATCCCGCGTATTGATAACCAAAACATGATGCAAGCTGTCGGTATGCTTGGCGCTATCATCATGCCGCACAACGTCTACCTGCACTCTGCGCTTGTCCAGTCACGTAGCGTCCATCCTCATCGTAGTGGGGGCACTGGACCTGTCAAGGAAGCGAACTTCTACTTCGGGCTGGAGGCGATATTGGCACTTGTTTGTGAGTTTTCTCATCAACATGTTCGTCATTTCTGCGTTTGCCAGTACATTTTACAGCGAACAGTGCGACTTCTTGGGGCAGATCCATCTTCTGATGTCTATAGTGCAGGTATCCAAACAGCATGTATCCCTGCTGCTGCGCGCTTGTATCTGGGGAACGATATCTACAGCGGTTCCACTGGACTTACCTGCGTTATTGAAAATGGAGCAGTAGCGGCATCATGCGCACAATGCTTCACCGTAAAACACGCAGCTGGATACTGCCAACAGGTGGGGCTAAAGGAAGCAGGAGAAGCGGTCAGCAGCTCACTCGGACATTATGCCAAGGTCATCTGGGCTGTTGGTTTAGTCGCTTCGGGACAAGCGTCAACAATGACTGGAACGTACGCTGGTCAGTTTGTAATGGAAGGTTTCCTGGATCTTCGCATTGCGGCTTGGAAACGAGTGGCAATTACCCGTACAATGGCGCTTGGTCCGGCATTGATAGTGGCTCTGTTGACGGAATACGACGGTTTCCATAGCGACATCGTAAGCGAGATGATCAACGTCATGCAGAGCGTGCAGCTCCCATTCGCTCTTGTTCCGCTGCTCACATTCACGACCAACAAGCGGCTCATGGGGCAGCCATTTGTCTACAACCGATGGATCGTCAGCACGTTGATCGTCGGTACCCTCGCTCTCTTCGGTGTGAACTACGCGTTGGTCTTCAGAACGCTACAGCAGAGCTTCGACTTGTCATCCAACGGCTGGACAGTCGTGGGTGTGGTCACCACAGTCTATGGCGCGCGTTGGTACTTGTATCTCATGGCGTTCCTGTTTATCTCCTGGTACAAGTCGAGACGTGAGAGCGAAGGCAATGTGCAAAGTAAGCTTGAAGTAGTCCATCAACAGTCCCTAACACTTGAGGGTGAATCCATAATATGGTTTGTAGACCTGTAATTTCCCTAAATTACAGTGATAGCCAGCATCAAGCGCCGTTGAAGTCAACACCATCACTCTCGATTTTGCCGCGTCCTGCGCACGTCTCAATGGGGGAAGACGCGCCCGCTCTTCACGTGCCTCCTGCGCCGTCCAGTGGCGTGCTCTCACCGCGCAACGAGTTCTTCGTTTCGCAGCGAGCGGCCACGGACTTCGAGCTGAGTCGACTGGACACGCTGTCGCTGGAGGAGCAGGAGATTCTGGCCAATATTCAGGAGCTGCAGCTGCAACTCATGCAACTCCGCGCTGAAGAGGAGGAAGACAGCGACGAGGACTCGACGGACAAGCCACTGGGTGCCACTGGGAACCAACTTATCGTGGTGTCCAACAATCTGCCGGTTCTACTCGAGCGTCAGCCTCAAACAGGCCGTTGGAAAGCCACCAAAACTACAGGAGGACTGGATAAATTAATGTGTTTGACGGGTGTAAGAGCGGAGATGAACTTCCTGTGGGTAGGTTGGGTGGGCCAACATATTCCCAAGAGCGAACATGAGGCTGTACGTCGTTTGTTGCTCCAACACAACTGTCTACCAGTCTTTTTGTCTTCCGACGTGGCTTCCAGACACACTGGTTTTTCATCGGAAGTGCTATGGTCGCTGTTTCATTACGTATCGGAGCCAGTACCATTCACGTTTAGTACTGGAGGCAACACGAGCTTCCACTCCACCAAGAGATTTAACAAACAGGACTGGAGAGCTTACGAGTCGGCAAATGAGAGCTTTGCTGATGCCATTGCCGAGATTTATAATGAAGGAGACTCCGTCTGGATCCATGACTATCATCTTATGCTGCTACCGTCGCTACTGCGTCAGCGAATTCCGCCTTGCAGGATTGGATGGTTCCTCCACACGCCGTTTCCAGCGTCAGAAGTCTACTGCCGTTTACCGGTGCGGTCTCAATTGCTACAAGGAGTTCTGCAGGCGGATCTTGTTGGCTTCCAGACTTTCGACTATGAGCGGCATTTTCTTTCAACGTGTCATCGCCTACTAGGAGTAGAATGCTCCCACAAAGGTGTACGAAGCACACTGCCCGATCGCGATCATTTTACGTCAATTGGCGTGTTTCCGATTGGAATTAATTTAGAGCCATTTGCTCGTGCAGCATCCAGTATGCCGACACTGAATCGGGTGAACGAGCTGCATGATAAATTTGGTGGCAAACGAATCATCCTGGGAATTGACCGACTCGACAACATCAAGGGATTCCACACAAGATGCTGGCGATGGAAATGTTATTGGATCAAGCTTTCAGAGTGGCAGCACAATGTTGTTCTAGTGCAGATCGGTATCTCGTCGCGATCAGGTGTGGTTGATAGCAAAGCTACGGGTGCAGGTGGTGCACGAACCACTCGTCGTTCCAGTGCGACTAGCACGAGTGGAGGAGACAACGGTAACATTCTTCCTCGATCCTCTTCGTATCCAATAGTGGGGTCAGGAAGCACAACCGACAATGACAGTCCTATTAAAGGTATGTCTGAGTCTCCACCCGCTGCTGCTAGCCCAATGGCTGGTGGTAAGAGCAATGTTGGCTACGACGCTTGTCATCAACTCGAGATGAGCTCGCACAGCTATCACAATATCGTCATTCAAGTGAATCAGATTGTTGGCCGTATTAACGGCATTTTTGGGACTTTGGACTACGCACCGATCCACTTTATCCAGCAACAAGCGACTCCGCACGAAGAACTGTGTGCATTGTACGACCTAGCGGACGTTTGTTTGGTGACATCTACACGAGATGGGATGAATCTGGTATCGCATGAGTTCATTGTATGTCAGCAGCATTTCATGCGGAATAAGGATGAACGGAAGAAGGCTGCTCGAGCTGCTGCCCAGAAAATCAGTGCTAACAGAGATGGAAGCGTGCCAACTCCAACGCAAGCGCTTAAAGGCTCAGTGAATACCGAGAACACAAATACTGCTGGAGAGAGTCTTTCCAAACCTGGCGTTCTGTCGCCAGTTCCATCTCCAAGACAATCCTCAGCGTCTGTACTCACGGATTGGGAAGGTGAAGACGGTGGACCAGGCGTATTGGTGGTGAGTGAATTCGCAGGCTGCTCGCAATCCCTAAGCGGAGCTATCGTCGTCAATCCATGGAACACAGAAGACGTCGCTCTGAGCATTCACCAAGCCTTGAGCATGTGCCGAACCGAGCGTGAAATCCGACAGCAAAAACTGTATCGCTACGTGTCGTCGAATACGGCAGCGGCGTGGGGAGAACAATTTTTGGAAGAACTCAGTGAAGCTGTGGAGAAAAACCGCAAATCGTCAACACAACTGCCAAAGCTCGACAAGAAGACTATTGTGCAAGCGTATCGTAGCGCTCAGAATCGTGTGATCATATTAGACTACGACCGAACGTTGACACCGCAGCACTCGCTTCTCCCACTAGCTGCTGTGGGTCCCAACTTCAAGTCTCTTCTCGATGCGCTTACTGCTGACGAGCGCAACACGGTATTTATTGTCAGTGGCCGGGAACGGAAATTTCTTGAGACGTGGTTGAATGGAGTTCGAGTGGGTGTTGCAGCTGAGGATGGCTTCTTCTATCGAATGAACTTAAGCAATACGCGTGAGCAGTGGAAGACCATGAGTAAATTTCAGTATGACGTCGCAACCGCTCGGTCTGGTGGAAGTACTGCGACGGTGGCTGGTGTAGGAAGTGTCAGCGGTGGCAGTCTGGATACGTCGTATTCAGGTGATGCACACAGTATGATGCATATGATCATGGGTAGTTTCCCATCATATTCGAATCATGCTTCTGCGCCGGGGTCAACTGATACAGGTAACGGCACGCCGGTCGCAGGTAGTATCGCCCCTACGGACGATTCTTTGGTGGCGAAGATATGTCGTGGAAGGACCTGGTGCTTCCGACAATGCTTATGTTCACTGACCGAACGCCTGGAAGCTATATCGAAGACAAGGAAAGCTCATTGACGTGGCACTACGGAGATGCGGATCCCCATTTTGGAAGCTGGCAAGCAAAGGATTTACAGATCATTTTAGAGCGACAACTCATTGGTACGGCTCTTGAAGTGTACCAAGGACACAAGTCAGTTAGCGTGGAGCATGAAGGGTGCACGAAGACTCGCGTGTTGGAAGGAATACTTAAGCATTTGTCGCTTCCTGACCAGATCTCCAAGAGAAACGACCAAGAGGTTGATTTTGTCTTGTGTGTGTGCGATGATGTGACCGATGATCAAATGTTCCAGACGTTGAATGCACTGGTAGCGGAGTCCAATGAGCGACACAACGAGAGAAAGCGGAAAGAAGAGGAGCAAGCTGCTAACGAGCGGATTCGCCGGGATTCCATCGCGCTGGGTAATTCTGTACCCCACAGCTTCACGCTCAGCCTGTTCCATCCGCCGCTCACGTTTCGAAAGCTAAGCTCTCGCATGCCTCGTCCTAGAGATGGCAGTGGTGTCACTGATGAACTGGAGCCGGCTAGACAAGCGAGAAATGGAGGGAGAAAGCGTCATCACAACACGCAGTTGATCGGGGCAGCAGCTGCAGCCGTGCGCGGTCATGAAGAATACTCGACCGATGACGATGATGAGTTGGATGCAGGTGATTTCATGGATGATGACAATAAGGTGGTTTTCAGTCGCTTGCAGAAGGTTCCGGTGCGACTGGCGGAGAACGTATCGATCTTTGCCGTTGTTGTTGGTCCAGACGTCCAGCACAGTGGAGGCCACCACGCATGCTCCTTCGCTGTTGACTCATTGGCAGATGTGCGCACGGTTTTGAAAGATTTTGTCGAGGAGAGTCGCAAAGTTGGACCAGGCGCCTCTATTAACGCTTCTTGCGTTGCCACTACGGATACAACCCCGCCCACAGTGGATGACCCAACTGCAACCTCACCTCCATAAGTACTCGATGGCTGATTTCACCAAAGGAAACTAAGTTTTATTGATGGAGACAGTGCTCAACTTAAACCTGTTTGTTCACAGCAGGTCGTAGAAAAAATCTAGGCCTGTAGATCACACAACACCACGGGGTCAGTTGCACGTCACGTCCGACACAGACGGGTTAATTAGCAAGCACATACCTTGTCCGAGCTCCCAGATCGCAACACCCACACGGTGCTCCTTGTACAGCTTTAGACGATCCTGCAGGAACTGCAGGCACGGGAAGAAAACTACGTGGTGGCTACCAGTGCCCGCGGCAGTGTAGACGTGTTGACATTCCTACAGGTTAAGCATGGCATAAGCACTCGTTAGTCGGTCTTCTGGGGATAGAGTTGATTATACTGATTGCTCTGATTCCTACACGCGCCGTCGCTTCCCATCGAATCTTGGATACATCGTTGTCTTTCAGAGTTTGAATGTAAGTGCTCCCCGTGATCGCATCTGTACAGAGAGACAATTAGTTATAGCGTTCGTACGAATAATTCCCTTGATCATAACAACTCACCAGTATTGTCATAGCCGTAGAATGGAATTCCCATAAGGACCTTTTGCCTCTCCATCGGCGACATTTTCTCCAGCGTCTCCTTCAACCACAGATACGGTGCGTTTGGCCCAGGTGCACTAAAGTCGTACGCATTCATGGAGAAGCGGTGCACCAACGGTGCCAGATAGTTGAAAAGTTCGTGCGTCACAGGCAGTTCACCCCAGATATCCACAAATTGCCTCAGTTAGAAATAACAACGGATAACAGTCCACCTGAACGCTTCCATTACCTCCTGCGAACTCCTTGCCAACACAAGAATCAACAGTTTATCCGCAGCTCGAAAAGCCCGACCCATTTGCTGTAGCATATCCAACGTTCCTGCCGTCACCGGGATCTCAAAAACCATTCCATCAAACTCGTGTTGGATTGCCAACTCCAGCATCTTGTCTATGATCACTGGAATATCCTCCGAGCTGAGGCGGTTACGCTCGTACACAACACGAGGGACAATAGCAGGTCCTTCCCCCCCTTCAACTCCATTTTTGACATCAAGTACCCACTGACTGTCGATGTCATGTGTACCAGTGATGATCGGTACTTGATCAGGATCTTCGCGTACTTGCAGCCAAACAGGGGAGATGTACGTGAACTTGGCAGCGAATTTCTTAGCCCAGTCGTAGCCGCGGTTGTTCCACGGAGTGACGTAGCCCAGTGTCTCGCCCTTGAACTTCTTTTCCACTTTGGTGGCCGCCCGCCCATGTTCCTGCAGAATGAGTTTGGGCTTGATCTTAGACGTCACAAGTCCACGCTCCCAAACGGAGGGGATGTCACCGCTGCCGTCTGCCGCACACTCTTGGCCGTCGCACTGCACTTCCACGAAGCTATCGTGCTTGACAAAATCTAACTACATGTACAGAGATATTAGAGAGATGGAGCAATTATGATACCGTTCAAAGAATTTTTTGCCTACGTTGGTGGTGACGAAATCGAAGTCATCGTCATCTTCCTCCACTTCGTCGACGTCGTCGTCTCCTTCCCACGCGAAGGTGCCCCGTTCTAACGTCAGTAACAGCGTCAAGAAACACGCGGCCAAAGCCACAA